>JADGIL010038532.1:594-23293 GCA_020352625.1 Cactoblastis cactorum
TTTTCTGATTGACCTGAGTCTTAGATGTTTAAATGCATATAAATGAAATATAGTGTCGTTGAGTTATTATCTCATAATACAAGCCTGGAACTTAGTTTGGAGCTAACTCAATTTGTGTGATTTGTCGCTAAGTATATATGTACTTATTTATTTAGATTTATTTGTAAAGCAAAAGGGTCGTTTGTTAATTTTTTTGTGCCTCGTCATCACGCTTTTTATCTTCTCAACCAAACTTCTTGAAATTTCGCATACAAAAATAGTAGTTACTGGAAAGGGTACATAGGTACCTTTTATTGGGGAAAAAGCCTGCTTCCGTGGGAAAAATTAAAACATTTACGACAGTCATGTGAAAATGTGTCCAATTTGCTAAGCGTGGCCTTTGAGTCTCGCGACTCTTGGCTCTGCCTATGCCGTAAGACATAAAGAAGTGATATGTATGTGAAAATCCATGAAATATATATTTTTACTTCTAATTTATAGAAGCAAGATGCAATAAATACGGAATAGTGGAAACAAAAAGGAGAGGAATTGCCATTGGGTAATAAACAAAGACATGCTTAGGACACGACTAGTTGAAATTTCGAAAACAAAATCTGCTTAGGTTTCATCTCGATATACCTTAGAACCCATGATATTGACAGTAGTATAAGCTACGCGCAGACATAATCACTGGTAATCTAGTAAACTGTTGCTAGTTGCAAATAAAGTTTATAGGATTGATCACATGATCTAGTGCGGCTTCTGTAAATCCCATATATTATTCGTTATTGTTTTTCCTTCTTTTATAATTATCAATTGTGTAAAGCCATCCATCAACTACTTATACTTCCATAGATAAACGGCTTATTCACGCTTAGCAAAAGATTTTACCTGTAGCTCTAATACAAGTAAAATAAAATTAATAATGAAAGATGGACCGTGCGAAGCCCTTGAGCGGTGTCGAGCCGAAATCGCCGGCAACCGGAACACTTCATACGTCGTTATTGATAAATTGCCACCTCAATTGTTGCTGCTGCAGCCGATACTACTCGCCTAGCAAAGTCACTTTGCTAAAGATAGAAACCGGGATAGGGGGAAGGGGGTTATTATCGGAGGGGGTTAGGGGGATAAATAAATATACGGGGACAAATTACACAAATTGGGCTAACACCAAAGCCAGTTTGAAGCTTATGTTGTTGGATATACATTTCCATCCTGACCTGACCAGGGACCGAATCTGGGACTACCTGTGTGACAGCGCGGCCTATTGATATTGGTCACGAAGATCGGATACAGTGTAGAAAGCATTTACGATTGTTATATGTATATCAAAACGGCAATATTTAACCAACATAAGAGTATCACGTGTATTTGTTGACACAAGTGTATGTTTCGTTGATAAAGGTGATTTTCTATAAATGCTTCAAATAGTACATATTTACTATACCAAATAAAATATAATTATTAAATAAAACTCCCCAGTGAAAATCTCATTAAGATTGGATAAGCTGTTTCAAAGAAACCCTAGAAAACAGACAGATAACAATTAAAAAATGTTTTTTGGAATTAGTAAAGTAAATTATGATTTATTAAACGAAGGAACTTCTCTTTACACACTTTATAATAAAAAATAACCCCGCGGCAACGCTTTTGTAACCCCGCGGGTGTTGCAGTTGTCTATGGGCGGCGATGATCACTTAACATCCCGTGACCCGCCTGCTCGTTTGCCTCCCTCTGACATAAAAAAAAAAAAACAAAAATTATTCATTTCTATTTCTTGAATATATTAATTTTGTATTTATTTGTAAAAAGTATGTGTGTTATATATATAAAATAAATGTTTTGTTAGTACATACTCAACAGGTATTAGGTAATATGAAATGTCTCTTGGCTTCAATTTTCATGACTCTTGACTCTCTACCCCGTGGGGGATAAAGACGTAATACTGTATATATGTATGTATGTATATCTGTCAATAACCTCTTTTGGTAAAATTATTTAATAATACATAGTTCAATAGTATTTGGATGGTACAAAATAACACCTGAAGTGAAGAGCATAAAGATCTGACGTACAACTTCGTAATTCGTACATTGTACATAGCTGCAGGGACGCGCTACGGCGTAGCTCGTAGCACCCTCGTAGCTATAATTTATTTTTTAATATCGATGTTTACAAGCACTGACAGATGTGCCGATATGTATTTTCTTTTTGTATTTTGGTGTGACCAATTATCTTGCTTTCTTTACGAGACAAAAAAATCGTACAAATTTGCATAAAAAAATCATGTTGTTAAGAATTGTGAGCAATATGAAAAAAATAAATGTCAACACAAAACTTAGTAGTTATTAGTTGATTAATTTTAAAATGTATAGTAACAACATTTTAAACATAAATTAATAAAAATAAATTTTGGTTCACTGGAAGAGATCCCTTCATGGGATAAGTGCGCCATTGTATGGAATCTTTAAAATTGAAATTTCTGTTTTATTTGTATTTGCGTATAATAAAAAAACAAACATTAATAAAATATTTGTATCCTTGCGGATCTCTCTTGCTTGGTCTACACTCAACGTTTCATACGTGCTTTCCGGTTATGAATGCTGCCAATAAGTCTATTTTAAGTAGGTTTGCAATTTTCTACAAAAAAACAAAACATATTTTATTACTTAATAGAAAACTAAGTAATAAAAATGTGTTATTTTTCAAATCTATGGTGATAAAAGATTTTCTCTTGAAATTACGAAAAAATCGTCATGTTTGTGACAAAAAATCATCAGGTGTCTGGCAACCATATTTCTTATGAAGAAGAAAAACATAAGCTACCGACTTAACACTATCGCGTCTGCTATCTCCTGCGCAGAGTTTGCTTATTAATTTATCTTTACTGTAATCCCTTGCCAAATATTTCAGATTTAAATCAAAGGAGAATTCGAGGAACTCAATTTTATTATTCGCATATTTTTCTTCCTTAATTTGGACAATTTATAAGGGCCATTCCTTTTTTTAAAAGAAGCATACTTTGTATTTAACTTTAGGCGCAAAAAAGATAAAAATAAATGTATCTATACCCAAATAATGTACTTATATATATCATCAATTCTGTACATAAATCCAAAAATGTTTCATATTTTTATTAAAATTTCGTTTTATATTTTTAACAAATTATTAAGAGATATTATTCTTTACGAGTCAACTTATATATTATCACTATCCATAAATATCTTGATGCATTAACCTTGTTGCAATGAGAAGGCAGAATATTAAGTACACGTGCACTTAAATAATATAGTTTCAAAAATAGCGTTACCACTATTGTTATGAATCGTCATGTTTACCGATACTTCGATGTTTTATTATCATGTACGGAAAGACTTCACAGGTCTCGTGTTGACGTCTTAATTCCTCTGCTAATAATGATGTTTTACGTAGTATTTGCTGAAGGATTTCTGGTGATTTGCAGCGGAGCAGGGATTCATATAAGGGGGTGAGATAGTGTATTTTACGCTCACACTCTCTTGAGAGTGTTTTGAGATACGACTCTTAGTGTTAAGTTCATTCATTTCACCCAAAATTCTTTGTTCATAGCCACCTGAGTGGCAGAACACCAAACCCATCCGAAGCAAAAATCAATACATCGCACTGCAACGTAACAGGTAAGTCTTGATAATTGTTTAAACACGACTGCCGTTTGTTAGAACCCGTCTATTAGCACCGAATTGGTCACTCTAAAGTCGGTTTGTGTGTTTTGTACAGTTCCTAAATTATGACAGTGTTTGTCCTGGGTGACTAATAGTTTATACGCAAATCAAAGTATTTCTGAGAAATATCACTTTTTTGAGTTCCTTTAAACTTTATTTGGGCAATAAAAAACGAGATATGATCGATTAATGATTAATTATATATATTAATAAAGTTCTACTATTGAATAAAATCTAGATACTTAACCTTATACAGGCGTTAAAAAAGCTATACCAAATGCCACAAAAATAATTATCCTATATGCAGTTGAGTTAAATACATACATATGTATATAGAGGTAGGTTATAGATTTTTGATGTAATTTATTTTGGAAGGTCTACATGTAACGAAAATTTTCTATAAGTGTTGTGTGCAATCTTTTTCTGGGATGTCAGAATTAAATCTAATGTTAGAAATAAGAAAGATAATATTATATTGTAATTTACTGTTCTGATGTCTGTGATTGAATCTAATAAAATAAAATAAAAATAGCTTTTTATTCATTTTTTACACTAACTTGACAAAGCGTATCTGTTAACTCACTGTTATATAAAATCTCGATAAACTAATAATGTCTTAACAGGCGCGCCATCTTATCTACTTATATGATTTATTAAGCGAATGAAAAAACTGTTTCGTGAAATATCTGCCTCCAAGGCGAAAAACTTGTCTTGTATTTTTGTTTATTAAATCTTGTTAACAACTAAAGTTTGATTATTATATGCTAACATTGTAAAAGAAAAACTTGTTAATCTAAAAAACATATATGATTTGTACAAGCTATTTTTTTTGTAGAAAATCTATTCTATACAAGAAACGCGTATATTTATACTTTAAACTACTTATATGGATTGCTATCAATATTTATTCTATCACTAAGTTTTAGGTATTTAGTCATAAAATTCTCCGTGAAATAAGATTATTTTCTCATTTTTTTGTTTATATGGAAATACATACTTAAAATTTTATTTTTATTTCATTGTTTTTAAAAGAAAAAGTGCCGAAACTAAAAATAAAGAATGACTAATATACTAGTTATCGTTAGTAATTAAATTCTCTTTATTACTTCTACGCATCAGAACTAGCCAAGTATTTATAAAAGTATTGAATGCATAATATTGAAATAGTGATATTCCTAATGAAAACTCACCTTTATTTCCACTGTGTGCATTCAGCTTTAATAGAGTCGAATCAGTATTGCATCCTTGGTACTATCTTCGTAGACTGAACTCTACAAATATTATAAATCACAAGCTTCCATGCTCTATCTGTATCAATATTAAATTGTCTATGACGCAAGTGTTTATTTTGTGACGTGCGCAGGATTACTTTTTAATATGTCACCTAAATCGTACTTCTTGTTTTGCACAAAATTCCTAATGTTTTTTCTAGACATTTAATAGACAGATATAATCTTTACATCTTGATTTGTGTCAACCGAGAGATAATTAATTGAATATTAATATTCAATTTCAAGAGATTCAATTTATAAAATAAGTAAGATAGACTTTGTTGAGTCATATATAAAAATAATCTATGAAGGATCCGTAGCTCCGTTTCTGTAATAATTTACGCATAAAGCTATTGGTTTTCTTATTAAAGAAATAAAATAAAACGGGTAGGCCAAAATTTCATCATGTAAACCGTAATCAATTCTAAAATGATTAGTCTGTAGTTATTCGCGGACAAATGCCATGTTGATTTACCCGACTGGGATGAAGTTAGAAAAAATATTTTTAGCTCGTAGAAAAGACATAGCACTTATGTATAGAATGAAAGATAAGTTTATGTACTTAACAGTAGTAGCAAATAAACATGTAAAAGTGTTTGCATGTGTGCCTAGTTTACATAGCATCGTAAAATCATTTAATATAGAAGATTATAATGTTTATATGTTTGTCGTGTCTACTGTTATTAATGTGTAACATAGTGTCGCAATTTATTACACCAGATCACTTTTCTATTTAATACAAGTACTAAACATGGCTTTACCCGCGTCAGATTTTAGTATTTCTAAAAATAAAGTACTTTTTATCCAAGATTGTATAGATATCCGACGACTTCTCAGTGCCCCTTATTATTTGTATGTGAAATTTTAGAAGATATATTGATAAAATTATTTGTGAAGGAACAACAAAAGAATATTATAAAAAAATATAGATGATAAAACAAACTTTCGCATTTATAATATTAGTTATGATAATTATCTATGTCTTTTTGATTGAATTATATTTTATTACATTAAAAAATGAGACTTAGCTGATATTAATAAACCGCAAATAAGTAATATAATAAGCACAACAAATTATAAAGGAAATATTCCTAATTAAAATTATCATTTTGGAAGGAATCTAACAATTATAGAACTCGCTTTTCATTTATCTTAAGCTTTCCTCATAACAACTGTAATGTATTAAAATTTGTGGTTGTTTTTATCTTTAAGATTTTACTAATTTAAACAACTGATTGCTGTAAGCGGCTTAAGTATATTTACAATACAACATGTCATTTTGCGGTTTTCCTGTCATCTCTTTAAATTTATTACTGTACAGCCAAACCAAATAACACCACTGATGTGGAAATTTCAGTAGGTTTAAAAATTGGCCTGACGTAAATACTTAAATATTATCATATACGCATTACAATCTAAATGTAAAAATTATTGCAAATGCTCTTGCTCTAACCATTTTTATTTGATTTTTTTTTTAAATTTAAACAATCATTTGACGAAAACATCCTACTTGTCCGCTTTCAAAGTGCAAATGGAGAAGAATCGACGTTACAGTCACACTGAAGCATATTTTACATTATTCTTAACTAAATAACGTACATACACATTTGCTTCACAAAAGAAATAATAATTTTTATTTAACATTTTTTACAACGAATAGGCACAAGAACCATGTGAAACAATGCACGATCACAAGTTTGAATTAAGTAGGTAATTGCTTAAGTAATAAGTAGATAATTCTTCGAAGCGGAGCTCAATTACTTCCTGTGTATGACACACCAAAATACCTATTTTTTAAACAAACAATCACTTCCCTGTCAGCACACGTGTCTTCTTGTCAGAAGAAAGTATGTTACTCAAGATAATCTACTCTATATCTGTACCTTTCACACAATCTATCCAAAGATTTTAAGTTAACTACTTAACAAAGTTACTTATTATTTGCAGTTGTTGTAGTACCTAATCAGGTCAAAAGATTAAACCACAAAGTTAAGTTTGCATCGGAAGTTTGCACGGAACCCTCAGAACGCTAGTCCTACTAACATACACTTGACCGCTTTATTTATTAATTGCTTTAATTCGATTTTATGGGTGGAATATTAAAAGAGCTTTCGAGTATCGCGACTCTTGGCTCTGTCTACCCCGTAAATGATGAAGACGTGTATATTAAAAGAACTTTGTTTCAAAAACTGATGAATGCTTCTAATTAATTATGTTTTAGTTAAAATCATATACTAAACTCAAAAAAATTAATGAATGAAATGTAACTTGCAAAATCATTTGTAAAAAATATACCGGTTGCTTATCTAATGACTATTTAGTATTTTTTTGTCTTTAGTAATAATGACTATATAATTCCGCTGGGAAACATACATTATAGTCGTATAATTATAAAAAAATGAGCAAAAATTAAGAATCGAGCCAGAAAGTGACAAAAGTTTTATGATTTATTACCTTTAATTACCAACTCAAATTAGAACTATACAGCAACAACAATAAAGTATATATAGTTTCTTTCTACAGCATACTTATATAAATATTACAAAAGTACGTCTATGTAGAGTCGGAGGCCCACCTTCCCCGCCTTTTAGGGAGGGCGGGGGCTTTAAAAAGCCCCCTAAACGCGTCTCCGCGTCCATCCGCGAGTGAAAACTATTGTCAATATCTCGGGTTCCAAACAGCGTATCAAGATGAAACCGAAGCTATTTACAATATAACAATCCAAAGCAATTTATACAACTGTAAAAACCACATCATTTTTCGTGATTTGACGTGTACAAACATACAGATAGATAAAAAAAGTTCGTATATTTCTCGTGATATGTTTCTTATAATCGACTAATTTTTTAATTTTTCTTTTTAGGGGTCTTTATTCAAAGGTAAATTGCGATAAGTAAATAATTAAAATCTTCACAGACTATGTATTTATTTTGCCACTATAACAACAAACACTAAAAACAAAATAAAATTGAGGGCTCCCATACAATAAACGTGTTATTGTAACAGGCTTGGCATGGTTGTACAAGTTTAAAAACGTTGCGTAGTTTTAAAGATCTATTCATACATAGGGGCAGACTGCGGTAAGCACCTTTTTTAAACTATGTAGGTATTGAGAGTGAACCCTTTAGTGCGTTAGTCCGACTCGCACTTTTTTTTTATTTCAATTGTGAATCCAAATATCATCATCAAACCCCTTAGTATAGATTATTACCGATGTCTATTGTCTCTCTTAGTATCATCCTCTCTAATATACATTACTCTACATTAATCTACATATCGTACATAATTGCATGGGCGCGCTAAACGTAAACATAAAGTAAACATAAAAACGCGCGAAAACATAAGTAGGTGATATTTTTTTCAGTTTTTTTTTTCCTTTTAAACTGGGCAAGCCGGCCACTACAGCCAACATAACGATAAAAACTTAATTACTATTTCCTATTTTTTACACTTGGGTACCTATTTAAAGTAGGAGTATATATTATAGTTACAATGATTGATCGAATGTACTATCACGTGTTGATGTTGTAAACAGTGTCTCCGTTCCGTCACCTTGGAGGACCGGTCCCGGAGGGCCACGGGCTGGTCTACATTCGTGATTAATGACCCCGTATCAAAGTTGACACTTGACGCATAGACCTCTCTTCCTGGACCCAGTACTATAAGTTTCTATGACATGCGCACATAATAATCACGTTGATACAGATCATTTGCGTGTAATTCCATAACTAGCTAGAAGAATAGAAAGAGCCAAAGGTATCCTATGTCACTCTCCAGCCCTTCAACAATCTCCACATAAAAACATCACACGTTGATAGACGAACAACAAGCACATTTTCACATTTATTATATTGATATGGATTATGTTATACTAGCGCCCCTAACGTGGTTTCACCCGTATTGCTTCTGCTCCCGTAGAAATTATGAGATATAACTAGTAGCCTTCCTTGATAAATGGGTGATAGCCCTAAAGTGTTAGAACTAATTCTTAAACTGTTAGATATAACACTTTAAGAATTTTTCAAATCGGAGCAGTAGTTCTTGAGCAAAGCGCGTTCAACCAAACAAACAAATAAATTCCTCCGCTTTATTACATATTAGCTTATATATTTATTATATATTAGCTTTTACACGCAACTACGCTTGTGTAAATTTTAAAATTAATTCCTGTCTTACCGTTTTAAAGGAACTCTCTTGCAAAATTTGAGACCTCTAGCACATGTAATTTCTGAGATTTCGTAATGAGTGAGTTACATTTCCGTTTGTTTCGCTTTTATATAGATGATTGTTGGTTCTGTTGAATACTTTAATTTTAGAAACCGTCAATTCGAATTGAAATACATTTTGTTTATTTTGTTGCTTGTTCATAAGGAAAGCAGTAGTCTTCCCTAAAGATAGGTAGCGTCACAATTTCCTAAGATAACAATAAGTACTTGGGGGCACGGCGTGATGAGGCAGTAGTTGCGTCACAGTCACACAAACAAAACAACTGACGCAGCGACAGTGCGACAACAACCTTAAATTAACGAGGCCAAAAACTATACTGTTGATGCCACAGGATTCAATTACGTTCAGTATGTATATCGACACACGGAACTGTTACGGGTAACATCAAGGAAGAAGCAGTTTTTCTTTGATAGTATTAATGACCGTAGAATGAATAGAGAACAACTAATTACTAATATTAAACGTAATATAATTTATTACTAAGAGTTTAAAAATAAAGTTAGAATGTACGGGTTAAGAAGAAAATATTTTTACCTTTTATTTTAACAGGATATTTTCTTATATTTGAAATGACTCCACTATGAAAATTTTACATTCCTATACTTTCATTAAATATTTTTTGAAGTCGTTACAGCTTACAAGGTAGAAATTAATGTTTATAGCGCTTAATAGCAAAGAGGCGCTTACCTCACTTATATACTTTTTTCGATTCAACTCTTTATTCGTGACAAGCTAACCTGGAAGAGCCATGTTTAAAATACATTGTAGCATCTACTAATTTCAAATATTAGCAAAGCATAATTGCGGTAAATGGTTCGCTATTGTCTGAAGACTTGTTGCATCACTCAACAGAACATAAATGATTGCACCAGATTTTTAGTGGAGAGTGATTATCTGTGGCGTGCCAGATGACATCCTGATCAATGGAAAAGATAATTGACTAATCTTTTATGTATTTAAGTCAGGACAGATTGGATTACCTAGTTTAATCAGAATTCGAGGACATTCAACATTAAACTCTTAATGGCAAGTTAAGTTTTGTGTTTTACTATTATTGTTTGTGTTAATTGTTCAACATAGAATTTTTCATACCTTTAAATAATTTGTTGTCATTTCGTGAATTACTTTAATAGCATAAAATTATTGTAGATATATTTTTCATATTATTAAAAAAAATAACTATAAATATCTCTTTTTTCTAAAATAATATATAGCCTATAATTCCTACGCTGTTTCCCCATAATTTATACATATAATAAAATAATAAAACTACAACCGAGCTATGTCTGTATATGGGAGATATTAACTTTAAATGTGTAGGAGTATTTTAAGGATCTAAAGAAGCAAAAACGATTATTTTTAGAATTTTTCTATCTGTCTGTCTGTATATTTGTACGCACATCATGCAAAAACTACTAATTGGATCTTGATGCGATTTCACAGTTAAGTATATTGAAGAAGGTCTAGCTTAAAATATCACTTTGTTTTCATCATATGCTGCTTAAAAGCTGGATATTGATAATAGTAAATTCGCGCGGACGACGTCGACGACCTAAATTAAAAATATCTATTTTTACCCACTTCCGTCATTTCATCTAAGTAAATAGGACTATTAGTTATCTACGGGTTCTTTGTAAATAGATTTACCAAATAAACTGTACCTTGACGTCGAAAAATGAGGATTTCCAGGCTTTTGTGTATTGAGGTAAATAGATAAGTTGACATTTTTTTCGCATTTAGCATTTGAATGTCATACGTATCTGAGATTTCCATTAATACGATATTATTTATCGATAATCCCCCACTTACGCAAATTATTTGATTTTCATATCTTTTTTTATGAAAGAGGGAGGCAAACGAGCAGGCGGATCACGTCATGTTAAGTGATCACTGCCGTTCATAGACATCTGCAATACCCGGGTTGTCACAGAAGTGTTGCCGGCTTTTAAGGGATAACGTGACCTATTGCATGAATTGGGGATGTCCGAAAATTTTTAATACGCATTCCTGATTATCATAAAAAATATCAGATTTTTAGGTGCACTGAGTATAAAAAAATATAAAATTTAGTTCCTCAAACAATGGCGGAACTACGGACGTTTACAAATTTTTTCATGCCCTGGAAATTAAAAAAGCTGAGTACAATTGAATAACTGTGTGAACAAACTGTTAGTGTCACTGCATTATGAGCTCATCAGTAGTCATCATTCGATGCTCATTGGATAACTATGTGTCAAACTCACGAGTAAAATAACATTTGCTTTTTTATATTTCACAGCATGGGAAGATTTTATACGTCCCTAGTTCCACAATTATTTAATGAAGTAAATTCAATATTAATTAATTGGTAGACCTAAAAATATCCGATATTTTTTATAGTAATCAATAATGTTATTGCTAAAATAAGGAAAATCAAGCGTTTTAAAAATATCGGAAATCGCCAATTGCGACTTGTTTTGCGATTCAACTTCCTTAATCTAAAAAGTTCATAGTTAACAATACAATCAACTTGAATTCCTGATAAAATTTCTCAATACATATATACAGTAATAAAATGAAACTGGCTCACGAATTAACAGTCGTTTTCAAGTCGCAAGTTGAAAAGAATCTCTACTTTGCAGCAGATTTTCCAATATCGTTTTACTAAAATATGTACCTAAATTTATAAATATATTTTTTTGGGGTATAAGACGTAGATTAATACAATAAATAAATATAAAGTCAACAAAACTCAGTGTAGAGTTCAATTGTCGCGCTACAAAGCTTTTATTATCTTAATGACTTAGTTATATTTTGGTGAGTTAATCTTAATAATAATCGTTTCTTTGCCTATTTCATCAATACATATTTACAGAATAATCTTTAACGTTTTTTGGTATTGTAATGGGGAGGATTTGTCATGGTGTTATTTTTTAAAAATATCATTAGTATTATAAAAAGAAAATATTTATAATTTTTTTTGTAACGAAGAGTCTCCCAAACTGCTGTAACGATTAAATTTGGCACATAAATATACTAAATCTTGTTGAGTAACATAGGAATATTAATATATTATAAGAAAAGACTGCAAAAGGGCTGAGTGGAGGAGGTGAATGTTTGCATGAAAAATTGTTCTATACGTGAGCAAAGCCACAAAGAAATACTAGTATCACATTACATGCATGTATCACATTTGTATATAACTTCACAAAATAATAATAGGATTTCTTTTTAAATTTAATATGATCTAAGAGTGCTACAGATAAACGTCTCAACCAATTAGACCCCCACTTATTGCTGTTGCCGAGAATTAATGCTGCGTTTGTGATAAAGATATGACAATACGTTACCGCTATTTCTACATATCGGCAGCATGAAAAAAGAAATATAATGTAATTAAATCGGTTGCATATTGTTTCTTTGCATTATGTCTTAGGTCTATTTAGTCGCGACATCGTTAATTGTTTGATTGATTGTGCTCTTATTTTTTCATTACCTATCAGTTTTCCTGGTAATCAGTAAGAAAACTGCTCGCAATACGGCATTATTGGTTATTACGAGTGCTAATGAGTTAGTTGTTACAAAAAAGAAACAATTGAAGGTGGGGCGTTAGCCGAATACTTGTAGCACCTGAATAGGTGCAAAACATAGTGCGCTAACTGACCAAGCCGCACATACTCCCGGTAGTTCGGCGCGAGCGCACGTCTTCCGTGAACCACGTTGTTGGTGACCACAACCACGGTCATCTTCGAAACTTAACTCGTTAAAAAACCTGAACACTCCGATCGAAACCTATTAGCCAAAAATACCTATGCAGAATTTAAGGACAGCAAGTGACGTGATATGGTTCCTGAAAGTGTTATTTGATGCTAGCCTTTACGACTGGTTGTGATACATAACAAACATTTGACTGATCATGCTCATATACAGAACTTTGTGATACTCAATTGTGACAGATTAATCGTGAGCTCACTACAATATCGGTAAGACTATATTAATTGATTCCCAAATAACTTTTTAATATGCGTGTGATAAGGTTGACGATGATCTTTTTTAAATTTAATAAATATTTGAATCTTAAAATTGCAAGCTTGTGTCTATTACATAAAGTGTATGTTGCGGCGGTCACCTGATCAGGCAAACAAACAAATTATCAGATCTCTTCCAGTCACCTCAAAATTTTTGACGGTTAACTTATTCAATACTAAAATTCTAGTGTTATCACAAGTAATAGTCCAAACAATTAATGACATTAATGAGTGTTATTATCGATTCTGGGCTTTGTTTACCTCGTTAAAAAAAGACATGATACTTCCGACTACCTCAGTGTGGTGCAATTTATACATATAATAAAATTGAAACTGAGCTATGTCTGTACATGAGAAATATTTAAGAAAAAATATATAGGGGTTCTTTGCAGGGCCTATAGAAGCCAAAACGATTGATTTTAGAATTTTTGTCTGGCTGTCTGTATGTTTGTACGCGCATCACATAAAAACTACCGAACGGATCTGGATGAAATTTGGCACAGCGATGGACTATGGTCTAGAATAAAAGATAGGCTACTTTTAATCCCGGAAAAATGAACGGCAAATTGCAAATAACGTAGATCTACGCGGACGAAGTCGCGTGTATTAGATAGTAGATAATATGACTGTTTGTTACTCGGGATATTAACTTTTTACTATGTATGTAATGACGTTAGTTTGTAAAATTATTTTATGGTGAAAATTAGCTCATGAAAATAGATAAAAATTGTTCGTCCGACTTCTTTGTTTTTTAAGTGAAAATTTTGTAGGTCAGTGATGACTGTTAAGAACGAAACAGTGTACGAATTTAACAACGCCTTGTTAAACAATATATTAGATATTAAATTACCCTTGTCAATATATAAAATAATCGATAAAATAAATAAATATTATAATAAATTTTTAATGGCAAAATTATATTACAACATAATTGACGTTTAAAAATATCCATGGAACAATAATTATAGTATGGTTTTTTTACACAGGCTATAAAGATGTTCGGTTTACAAAGTTTTTTTTTAAATGTGGTAGAATCGTGTTGTTACACCTAGTTCTAGCTGGGTGCAACTCAAAACCACACCTAAACCTATCATAATCTATGTTTTGACTAACTTATGATACTATTCATATTTATTAACATAATGTCAGCCACAAAGACACCTATTTGGACACGAGGCTTTACATTTATTTATTTTCTCAATCTCGTATCTCGATCTGAAAAATTACTGAAATAAAAAAATCAAAACATAACTATTAGGTTTTTGTTTTAAATTTTAGGAATGTTCCATAGCGGTCGTGTTAGGTTGGTTTTTCTCATAGCTTAGTCAATGATTGTGGCCGTGATTGATTCCGATACAATGATATGAATACAGCTGAGAACCAGGTCAATACTATAAATAAATAATAACTCGGAAGTTCCTAAGTACCACATTTACGTCAGCCATATACCTGTATGGTTATATAACCGACTTATACCTACTTATAATATAATAAGTAACCCCTATATAATAAGTAACCCCGAAACACATAGCTTCGGCCTATGTACTAGATATATTATAAAAAAAAAACATTTATAGACTACTGGCTATTGCCCGCGGCTTCGCTCGCGTAGTAAAAGACAAAAAGTAGCCTATATCAATCTCCAGCCCTTCAACTATATCCACATAATAATAAACACACTAATCCGTTGCTCCGTTTTGACGTGAAAATTGACAGACAGACAAACAAACAAACATACTTTCCCATTTATAATATTATTATAGGTGGAGCTGTCTAATGCCACAAAAGCTTCTGCGTTTTTTTATTATTTCATTTTTTATATGTATTTCCGTTCACAAACATGTTACTCAAACTAGCTCGTAGTGCAGAAAGAATATTCGCCGCAGCACTACTAATAGTGCGTAAGGGTAGTGTGTTGGGTTCGAATTTGAAGGATAATGAAATATCTCCAACAAATTAAAATAGATAATGATATACTTACCTAGCGTCAAACTATGTATACTCGCCTCAAAACTGTACAATATTGGAGAAATAATTAACAATTTTGCTTTATTGTCCTTCCTTTTTCAGTAGTTTTTTTTTAAATCTAATACAGATGAATTTGTTGATTGACACAAAATAACTGCGACAGATTATATAGGAAACGTGCTTAATTTTTTTTATCAAGTATATAATATCCTAGTCGAGATATGTTGTATATGTTGTACATATACAGCCTTTTCGCGTGTTAACGTACGGGAATGTAACGCTCTTTGAGTATAAATTCTGTAATATATAACTGTATGGTGACGCTAGTTACTGTGAAATTATTCAATAATAGTCGGTCAGGCATCCTTCTTTTGACCACAGTGAGAGAAAAACAATACACAATAAGAATTTTATGATATTCTATTAAAATCAATGTCAGTAAAACATTCACGCCATTTTAAAGATCTATTTAAAAATAAGACCAAATTATAAAAAAAATCACTCAATTGAAAAAGTGTAGAATAAACTTTTAAATGCCGGATAAATACTTACCGGATAGCTATGCACTTATAGGATTTTATCAGCTTTAAACTATATATCTTCATCTAGATACCTAGAGATTATATTTTTGGGCATGTCCTAGAAATGTAGGTGTCTAATTAGTAGATGAAAATTTTTTTGAAGCTATATGAAGTTTTGACCACGACACATAGAATAAAGAGTGCTACGACATTACAGTTTTACTTATAGTGTAAAAAACATTCCTTTTCAAAAGAGAAGCGACGTCACTTTAAAATTTTAATCTTGTCAAATAGATCCATTTCATGAACACTCTTGTGTTGTTATAATTTTGTAATAATAATTTTTAATTAATTAGCTATATTCCTTTGATACATAAATATAAAATTGCTAATTATAAAATTATCATTTATAAAAATATTATTCATATTTACCATCTCAATGCTAAATACGTAACCCTTATATCAGTAAATTAATCGATTTAATTAATCGTAGCTAAATAAAAGCAGTCAATAGCTCGTACAAGGTTGGTTTCGCAAATTGAGCGCATTTTCTAGATATTCAGAAAAACCTGACATTATTACCTTGGGAAAACATTTCTAAGAAGTTTCTGATATTCTTAATATAAACAATAAGACATATAATAAATAAGATAAAATATAAAGCTATCTACAATAAAACAAATTAAATAATTTGTAAATTTTATTTGTATTGAGAATATCTTTGGAACTACTAATAAGATTTAAATAATTCTTCGGGAATGACTTTAGTTATTTTTTAAGTACTTAAATCCTAAAGGCATTGGGAAGAGAGCAAACTTGTTAAGGCCAATTACGTGTAGGTATATCTGTCTTTTATATTTATATAGTCGACAAGTTATATCACCAACGCTTTGAACTAAACTACTAAACTTGAGTTTTGACTAAAGACTCTTAAAACACACATTTTTAGAAATGCAAATGATAGACAACTTTTTAATTGTATTCAACATTTATAGAACTAAACAAAGGCTTTTTTAATTGAATTTTTTTTCTTGTTAATGAATATTAGATAAAAAAAAGATATTTTTCAGATAAAAATGGCCAGTTTCAAAAAAATATTGACAAATCTATTTTATAAAAAAAACTATTTTTTTCTTTATTTACAAAGTAGTAAAATATAAATGATATTATGTTGTAATGCCAAGGGCTACAATTAAGTAACGTTGCGTTATCCCACAGCCGCGTTAAAGGCACATACCACCTCGAAACAATGCAAATTTAATTAGACGTATCATAATAAACTGAGAGGACACGCACGCTTCCGAGTTCCGACTAAAATGTTTGCTTTCAAATATGTTTATTTTTAATTGTAATATTTTTCCAATAAGTATAATAAAATTGCTACTGGCAAATCTGAGTCGTTCAAGTTGTTTAGAAAATATAACTAGTAAAAAACTGATCAAGTACATTTTTCAGATAGCAGAAAAAGCAACTCCTGATTAGCAGACCGACATGTTAACATTACATTATTGGGGAGGGCGGGGACTTTTTAAAGGCCGGCAACGCTTCTGTGTGTGGGTGTTGCAGTTGTCTATGGGCAGCGCTGATCACTTAACATCACGTAACCCGCCTGTTCGTTGGCCCCCCCTCTTACATAAAAAAATAACCACAGAGGAAAGAAAAGCGACGTACTTATAAGCCGGTACTCTGGACACTTTGTCTGCGGTTGGAGCCTCTACTGACGGCTGTTTCCCGTCCATTGTTATCGGCGCACTCATCTGTGCCATAATATAAAACACTCAGAATGATACTCCACTTTCAAAACGACTACCCAAAACTAAACGGCAATTGTGACTATTCTATCTATACAATACATACATATATTAATACTTAAATTGTTATTTTCACGGTTAAAAAACAAATATTATTTTTTATAATTATGAATATTATTATTTAGAAAACAAATATTATTTTTTATGGAAATCACAAAAAGATGCTGAACGTCAATCTTTTAGAGAAGCAATCAATCAATCTTATAGCAAAAAACCATTCAACTTCGGTTTTCTAATTTAATATATTTAAAAACCCCGCCATTGTTTGTGATATTAATGAATTAAATGCAAAATTTCGTTTAAGATTACAACGTGTTGATGTTATTAGCTATATAAATAAATAAGTTTTAATCTAATGATTAGATTTTATATATAAAAAGATCAGGATAAAAAGTAGTTAGAAATTTCATGGCGACATGCGATTCTGCCACTGCCGAAAACATGATCGCTTTTATTTTTTACGACCAATGCGCATCGTAATATTATATATTTTAAATTCCAAAATGGTAAAAATGTAAAAACGTCATAGATGTTTCAAATTTAGAATTTGCCTTGAGATCCTCACGTTTTTCACGACTGTACTTTATCTTTTCGCAAATATGATTTATGCATATATGTATGTACATACGTATAGTTAACCACATAATTGAGTATTATTTATTATAAGAGTAGGCTTCGATCGAAAATAACTAGATTCACAGTTTCGAATAAAATCAAATTAAATATCATCTTCACTTCAATAAAAATGACAGCTACAATGATTATTTCGACAAAGTTCCATTTCCAGAATCGTGTATTAATTATTTGTTTTTTGAGCGTACTTTTTTTTAATGAAAGAGGGAGGCCAACGAGCAGGCGGGTCACGTGATGTTAAGGATCACCGCCGCCCATAGACTTAATTATTTGTGGATTCAAAGCAAAACGAATATGAATTTTTTTGTAATGTATAGATATTTGAGGAACGTTAACAAAAATTTTGGTGTTCCTGGACATTTAATTACATGGCTGACTGTACTAGTAAAGAAAATTATGACAAAAAGAAACCATCTTCAAAGATTAAATTAGGTACTTATTTTTAATTTATGAACATGGGGTACGTCTTTGCTATGACAAGTAAATTCCATAGTTTTTAATTTAGTACCATTTTACCTTTTTTTTAATAAGATTAATGTTTCGTGTTAAACTATTTATGACCAGCATTGCGTGAAAATATGTACTTTATAATTAAAATATTATGTGGATATATGTATATCACGAAATATTTGCAAATAGGTCACACGACATGGACTTAATCCGTGAACATACTGTTTTCACGTATAGTTAGGTTAATGTAATGTACGTTTGTATTGCCAGCTGCGATATCGATTATGAAATCGTGAAAAACCTTCAACAGCATGCTTTGTACTCGTAAAATGCATGTAAATACACATTCAAAAGGATTACGCATTAATAATACGTTTTTCGGCCAATGAACAATAAAATTATTTTTGGAACGTTTGTTCATTTGGGAATCGAAATCAAGTATACCTAGTTTGAAAAATAAATAAGAATTAAAATGAAAATAGACGCCATCTTTTAATTTTCTGCATTTACTGACAACCTCCGTGGTGTAGCGGTTAACGTATCTGACCGCTACTAAGGAGGTTTCGGGTTTGATCCACGTTCAGGTCATGATGGAAAATGACCTTTTTGATTATTTATCTATGTATATTATAAAATATAGTATATGTATTTATTATAAAATATAGTAACGTTGAGTTCGTATCCCATAATACAAGTCTCGAACTTACTTTTGGGGCTATTAACAATGAATTGTCATAAAAATATTAGATGTCATATTTTATATATCACAGACTCGGCCAGCGCCGTTGGAAGAGACTATCTCAGTGAGTTGAGAATCAGCGCCTGCGCAGCCGTCGACCGCCTCCCGCCCGCATAGGATGGTAGAAACTGACCCCGGGCCCAAGAAACCTCACAGTAAGCACCTTTTTTTTACTGCAGACTAATATTATTTACAGATTCTTGTAGGAAATTTGGAGAACCATCTCGTTAGATTTTCAAAGGACTGAGACATATAAAAGATCTGGACAAGTAGAAGAAAAGAAAGGCTTTGATTGGGACAAAATTAAACATAGTCGTACAGCGATGCAGAGACAACATTACGTACTTGCTCGTATATGAAATTGTTATCAATGAAACTAGGTCACCTTTAAAATATAAAAACCTTGTCAGTGGGATTTTGAGACTGACAGCTTGAAGTTCTTAAAATTGTATCTAAAATTTAGCTATTTCATATGTATAACTAGTTTTTATCCGCGGCTACGCTTACGTTCCATAATTCCCTATTCCAAAAAGGAACCCCCATGCAGTATTTTAGACCCCTAATAGGCTTTAATATATTTTATATACATATGTATATCTCTCTCTATCCACAATTATCCCGATTTACGAATAATGTACTATTTTCGAGGTAACTACCTATATCATTAAAATGTTACGTCAATCTCCCATCTACCGTGAAGAAAAGACAAACATTTACTTTCACAATCAAATATTAGCCAGGATGCTATAAAATATATTTTTCAATCCTGTCGTCGTTATCTTATATATTTTGACATGTTGACAAAGTGATGACTACTTACAAGTGACGCGCAAATGTAATGTTTAAATTATGATAAAATTGTTGCCTCTCATTAATTATCCTGGGAATTGTATAATGCTCAGTAAATCACAGCTGCACAATTAGCCCTCAGATACTTATATAATAAATTACAATTTCAAACACAGTCACGCATTACGTAAATTGATATACATGAAAATAAAGTAAAAAAAAAACAAGTTGCTAACCCATATTCAATTGTGAAGGATTATTTTTACAACTTGATATAAAATTATTAAATCCGGATAAATAAAGGAAATTACAGAAAATATATCCCTAAAGCTCTCTTTTCTATAAGTCTTCCAACATTTTTTTTTAACTTATTCTCATTTTCTAAACAAACTTCTAATTTTACAGAAAATAATGACTCAACCCGTCCATTGTGGCGTAAAGAAAGTACAAATACACAAACTCACTTTCACAATAATATTTAAACTATAGGCACGAGCTTATTGATACAATGAATGATTGAGTTGAAAAATATAATGAATAACTAGACAGAGTCTTACGTCTGCTGTCATAAATTGAGACTAAGACTATACCTAAAACAAAAAGTCTTAACTAAAAAGTTGGGCTTCATTTTGGATATACATGATATATGTATAATCATAAAAGGGGATATTTCACTTTTTTTCAAATTTGTAAACTTTTCGTCCAGCATTGATGGTTTCTAGGGGAAAAAAGTTGCTAGTAAAGTTCATAAATTCCCATTACCTTCGAAAAAATATAATAACTAAGTAAGGTAACCATGCGGATATGCACCTCGACACATAAATTGTTATTTGTTTGTAAAATAGGCAAAACATAACGAATATCATTTTATTTACAATGCTTAAATATGAGAAAAAGCTTAAAAATATTTATGTCCCTGCATACTTAATTATGTGGTTGAAGGTCTGTTTGTTTTTTTAAATATATACATATGTAGAGTAACGTATACAGTTTTAAGTCTTGTTTTACCATACTCACAATGTTTTGTTTGTTGCAGATTGTGATGTAAAGGGGGACAACCAACTAAACGGACCAGGTTCCAAAAATATTGACCTTGGTAAGTGGACTTTTTTAAATTTATTTATCAACAATTAAAACAGATTGCTTTATAAGAGACGTCTCTATATGTTCAGTAATACCATAAACAACAAATTTTTATTTTATTTTTATCTCATAGTACAGCCGGGCACAGATAAATAACCCTCCTTGCCAAATAAATCATTAAATGCAATGGTCAGGTTTATCAGCCCCCGACTGTACCTGCGAACTAAGCAAAATCACCGGAAATTGTTAACCTTTACGTAACATTTGGATAAGGAATTTCTTATAACATGTGGGTTATTGATTGAAAAATGAAACGTAGGGATTATGAAATTGAATACTAAACTATTTATACTTACATATTATTATGGATAAAAAATAGAAATATAGCTGCTTTGACAAAATAACTTACGGCAAAAACGACGCAGTTGATATTTTCAACGATCAGCGACCGTCTTTTATTTACCACGAATTATAGTTTAAAAAGTAGCGTATAGCCTAACTGGATAAATATAGGTACATACTCTTTATTTAACAATCAAATATATTTTCGTCGGACCAGATGTTTCTGAGATTGTCGCGTTCAAACAAATCTCTTCCGCTTTATATGATTTCTTTTTTATGTAAGATGTAGGCAAACGAGCAGGCGGGTCACGTTATGTTAAGTGATCACCACCACCCATAGACAACTGCAACACCAGCGGGGTCACAGAAGCGTTAGATAGTATATTAATGCATGATTTTGACTATAAAATTAGGTGATCATAAAATACGATTTACATACGAGTAATTTTATTGTTCGAATAAAAGTTCATTAACCTTACAACATTGTAAGTAATTTTAGAAAAATATCTGCAGAGTTGTACATTTTTAATTCCATAATGATATATTTATAAAACTGATTTGTATCATATAAGAACTTCCCAATATACTCGTATACCAAGTACAGGATATATAATTTTCCTTTTATAATTTACCATTAACGTCATCCTGGATGGAAAATTAATTCGCAGTTGTATATAAGTAGATGTTTAGTACATTTAAGTATTCACGAAACGAATGGAGGTTATTGAGTCATAAAATATAACAAAACACGACCATTGGCTTGCCTCAATTGTAAGTACTGTAACGGTACGTGGTTTCGGTTATACAGATTAGTGTATTTTTAGAGCTACTTATTAGAATTTACAGATTTTTTGAACACTAAGATAAGTGTTCAAAAGTTATGCACAACATAGTCCATTGCTAATCATATTTACGATTTAAAAAATAAGTAAAGAATAATCAGCTATTTTAACATCTTTCAAATGTTTATCACCTAAATTTTCGACCGCCTTGGTGGAATGGTTGACGTATCTGACCGCTATCAGGAGGCCCGGGTTCGATCCCCGGTCAGGCCATGATGGAAAAAGATCTTTCCTGATTGCTCTGTGTCTAGGATGTTTATCAATGTGTAGATTTGTTTATGAACAATTTATAGGCAAGTGAGCAGAAGGGTGACGTGATGTTTAATTAAAAATAAA
>JADGIL010038546.1:0-10950 GCA_020352625.1 Cactoblastis cactorum
TAGTCTATAGCTTGAATGAGATTTAAATATTTAATTATTGATGACGTGAAAAAGTGCCTGTGAAGGTCTAATTTCTGAATAAATATTTTGATTTTGATTTTGAATTGACCTGTTCGGTTTGTTCCCGTGGCTAAATGGACGAGACTCGGGTCTTTTCATACGTTAAAAAGTTCCACAAACATACAGGGCAATTATTTTCGGTCCTATAGGTATCTACAAAACTATTTTTTTGTCGTACAAAACAATTAAACACGAATTGATATATTTTATATCCAAAAGTAATTTATTTCTGGTGGTCCACTTAAACAGAAGATACAAATAAACAATATAAATACAAAACAAAATCAGTGAGCAATTCTTAGAGAATATGTCTATACGTATTGCAACAATTTACGAAAAGTAATACTTAGTAATAATTTTGACATTGTACCTGTTCATAGGTTTAAACCATCGCTACTTAAACCTAAGACAAGCAGTAAAACTTTGAATTGTCAACGACTAATGCAGCGATCAGCTTAACAAATCTAACATCTTAGGTAGTTATCGTGAGAAAATAATAGGAGGAAGGCCAGATGGTAAAGGCTACATCCAGTTAAACGGCATTATTAAATTTCTCTCAAAGGTCTCTTAGTTGTTGTATGTATGTTTAGATATTAGTTAAATATATTTCAAACGTTTAGTTTAACATTATGAATAAATAAGGCGCTCTCAGCGCTTCATAGTTAATATCTTCATAGAATAAAGCGCTTTCAGCGCTGCGTAAAAGTGATGATGCAAGACAGTAGTGTTGTGACTAAAGTAATCTTAGGTGTGTCGCGGCTGTGTCTAGGCGCACTTGCCGCACAGGGGCTTGTTGTCCATCACGGAGAACGTCGAGTCTGTCACCGGGTTTCGGCATTTCTGGAAACGACAAAATTAAAATTAAGTTTTGCATCATCATAGATCTAAGGTTACGTATTTTTAGAGTATTTTATATAACAGAAGTGTCCCATTAATTCTAGGTGTTAGAAATTACCTATCAGGGTGGTAATAGTATATATTTATGTGGTATAAATTATCGTAGACAACGTGGTGTATCGGTTAACGTACTTGACCGATACTCAGGAGGTCCCGGGTTCGATCTCCGGTCAGGTCACGATGGAAAATGACCCTTTTCTGATTGGCCTGGGTCTTGAATGTTTATGTATTATATTATAAAATATAGTATCGTTGAGTTAATACGAGTCTCGAACTTAGTTTGGGGCTAACTCAATTTGTGTGATTTGTCTCAATATATTTATTTATTTCTCGTATAGAAGTCGTTTTGTCTAGTATTGGAAGTGATTAAATCGTTCAGAGGTGATCAGCGAAGGCGCTATTTGTGCAGTTTATCAGTGAGCGAACTTTAAAACGTTCGCTCTGCTGTGCTACTCGCTAGAATGTGATGACGATGGTGATGTGGATGCTGGCGATGAGGAGGCGGGCACTCACGTTGCAGGTGAAGCACTCGCGGTGCCACTTGGCGTCGAGCGCGATGATGGCCTTGTCCACGATGGGCGCGCGGCAGCCCGCGCAGCGCGCCGCGAACTTGTCCGCGTAGCACGCCGAGCAGTACGGCCTGCCCGCCTGCGATGCGACATTATAATATGCCATTCGTTTGTCGAGTTCATTTTTTGCCGAGAAAGTTATTTCTTTTTCCTATTTTAATAGAAGTTTTTTCGGGAAAAATTGTACTATATCAAGATTCATTTCGAGTAGCGTCCAGTTTCGCGGTCATTTGGAGGACACACCGCCTCCGAATTTACAAGGCTCAAGTGAGGAATACTGGAATGGAAATACGCCCACGTGGAATACTATTCCTACCCTTGACCACGTCCAATGTCGGGCGATTCGAATCATCAATAACCTAAACCTCGCCAATCAACTGGACAGTCTGGCGCAAAAATGTATAGAAATATTCTAAGGTGGTCATAGAGTAGTAGAGAGGGTAGTTGGTTACCTGCTCCATGAAGCCGCCACCGCCGAGTTCGGCCTTGCAGCCGCCGCACACGAAGTGGTTCGCGTGCCACGACACGCCCAGGGCTTGGATCACTCGCTGGGAACAAAAACATGTACGATTAGAAAACTTGTACAGTACTGAAGATAATCGATGTCGATGAGAGTAATGTGATGACTTGATATTGGCTTTATTTTTTCATTTGTTTGTCAGAACGGTTTTACGTGCTTTATCAGATAAAAATACGTTTTTGATAGTTTAATCGCAACATATGACGAAGTATATTATACAATAAACAAAAAATACAAAATGAACTCAAACACCTCATTAGACGTAACTTGTTTCAATAATATATATATCAATTAATTCGGTATAAATTTGGATCTAATAATAACGAGTCAGGATGAGTCGCGATGGGATGTTTTTCTGCGCATGATGTCATCGCGGCGAGACAATGGTGCCGCTGTGCGCGGCTGTTCATGGGATTGCTTTCCT
Source organism: Cactoblastis cactorum (assembly GCA_020352625.1). Lineage (NCBI taxonomy): Eukaryota > Metazoa > Arthropoda > Insecta > Lepidoptera > Pyralidae > Cactoblastis > Cactoblastis cactorum. Next base: position 2,471 of record JADGIL010038546.1, read on the forward strand.
GTTCTCGTCCGTCTCGTGATCAATTAAGCTATTTATAAAAATTCTCATTGTAGAGTATCCACCGTCTCGTACTTCTTTTGTTGATCTTTTAATCTTTATTAGGTACTATGAGCGTGCGTAATTGCTAATGCGCGTTGTAAGGGGGGCCAAGTTTGATATGTAGGTATCTGTACTTATGAAATTGTAATTTATTTTTGATTTCTGCCATTTGAATGAGTCAAGGAAAATTTTGTCCGCCTTAAATGAATAGGTAGGTAGGTACCCTTGACTTTTTAAATGAAAAATAGCTGACACAAATATGATAGCTCTATTTTAAATAAATTCGTTAACATTTATATTTGATAAAATATAAACAGCTTTTTATGAGTCTAGAAATTATTAATAATTAAAATCTTGAAACACTAAAAACAGGTTCAACACCTGTGTTTTAGTTTGACAATATTTTAATTAGTTTGACCTTTCTACCTCAAGTTTGGAAAAGGACATCGCAATAAAAACAAACGACAATATTTTTCAGAATAAGAGCAGCATGCCACTATATCTGAATCCCTAACAAGCCCACCATTCTGCTAAGCTTCGGCCTTCGAGTCTCACGACTCTTGACTATGTCTATCTAATCCATAGTATTATAAATTTGAAAGCGTGTTTGTTTGTCTGTCCGTATTCCACGTCTCTTTCTATTCCCCCACTTGTATCGAGCGAAGCGGCGGGTAAAAGCCAGTAAGAGATAAAAACCTGATACTGAATTTGTATAAAAGTTTATTTTCTTCTGTATACGTCTATCTCTTCCAAGCGTTTTGCTTAACATAAAATTATAACGATAATTAGCATAGCACGTGCCGATTTGACTACCTCCTTTTATTACCTTGTATATGTATATTATGTTACCGTATATTATGTATCTCACTGACTGCTTTATGTTAAGCGCATTTGAATAGCCATTAGTTTTTATTGACAAGCAGTCAACGCGTGTTAATTGCCCCGGCAAATTAGGTCAACGCTAAAATGTTTTTGCCGAGTTCTTTAGTAGATATATTTTTACGGGTTTTCGACCAGCGGGTCGCATCGTATAGTTTATTTTTGTCGCCGTAGACTCTGCTTTTAATTGTTTTGCTGCTATTTTTAGAGCCACGGGAGTTTGTTGTTTTGCCTTTTTTTATTTTTCTAGATTGATTATTTATTGAATGATTGAGATAATATAGTGTTTAGGATCTTCAGGAAAACCTTGCTTGTTTAGCTATTAAATTATATTTCTTGTTATTGCATGTGCATTATTGTTTAAGTGTCTATGGACTGTGTCCATATAGTTTTTATATCTTAGTATCTTGTTTTTGTACTCCTTATAAGTATATTTTTTCTTAAATTTTGTCACAAAATATCTAATTATATATCAGCTTGACCACCGGTTGTTTAAATCTTCGATTTAATGAAACTACATCAGGTTAATTATTTAACAACTACCTGTGTTAATTCAGTTCGCGGCTCGTTTGTATCAGTCCTGCCCCGTCACTTTCGTCTCGCCGGCCTTATACGGTCAGCTTCCGTGGGTCGTGAGTCAGCCAACCTTTGAGCAGGGCTTCTTCGCGGCTCCCACACTGCGGCTTGAGCCTACTATGTGCACAGAAGGTGCAGCGTACGTAGTAGTACTTGTGTACAGAAGGTAAACTCTTGAGCTAAGCCATCCTTTACAAGCACTTGTATGATAATAAACTAGTGACTGTCCCGCGGTTTGAAACGCTAAAAAAATCCTCCTGTTCTCGTCATTCGCATTCGTCTATAAATAGACTACCTAACAGTGAAACGATTTTTGAAATCGGTGTAGTTGTTTCCGAAATTATCGCATTCAACCAAACAAATTCATATATTATTTTGTACTAGCGTTCCGCCCCCGCTTCGCACGGATTCAAAAACCTTCCTTGTGAACCTCCGTCGCTTGTTTTAAAGATCTAAACTACATAGGCGCATACAGCGGAAACTGTCTTTTTATTTTATCCTACGTAGTGATGATAGACATGCCAATTGTCAGTATCCATAACTTTAGCACGTCAAGGTACTCTGCAAGTTCTCTATGCTGTGGTAACAGCGGCGAATTTACAATAAATGTGGTGTACTGTTGTCTGTACTATATTGCCTTGTATAGCTACTGATAGTCATTTATGATAGAAACCGATCAGATCAATATCCATGACATCGTTTCTGAAAGTAGATGTTTAATTATGACGAAATAAAAAGTCGTGTTTACATATAATTTATTCCTCGCATCTAACCTACAAATAATTCTAGAATACATCAATTCGTTTATGTAAAAACAAACACCATTAGCAGTTCATATGCATAATATGTATGTTGAAGCTTGAACATATGACTTGTAGCCGTTATATTATCTGTGACATGACTCACAACGCAACGCGAGTTAATTTAAATAATGTGCTAATAAGACGATATCATTAAGTTTTAAGCCTGCTTCGAAAACAATGTGATTCATGGTGTATTGTAGGCTAGGAGATATATTTTTATTTCGATATCTATTTAGCTACTATGTAAATTATTTCAAGACTAAAACTAAAAAGGATTTCTAATATATAAATAGCTTTTGTCACTCCTGAATATAGATTTGTAACAATGAAGTCGGTTTAGCAGTTATCGTGCAATCAATCACCTTATTAAAACTATTCTAGGTATACCTTCTCCAGATTCTTAAACTGCCTTCACAAATTTTATCAGAATTAGTTTAGTATTTCCGAAAATGAACTACAGCAAAACAAATTAGAAACTCTACCTGTATGAAATACTCTCAGAAGTATAGATTTGAGTTTTATAAGATACTAGCTTTTTCCCGCGGCTTCGCTGGCGTGGATTTTGGTCTTCCACTTGAACTATTCAAGACAAACAATCCTACGGTACATCATCTTTGTGAAACTCCAATGGTTTAGGCAGCGTACGCCAAGATAGCTAGCTCTCAGAGGACAGATTTCTCCCGACTTAATTGACATGATCTTTATATTACGACCAAAATTACATAAATTATTATAATTATTAGCCTATGTGTATTATGATGTATACGAGTATTACTGTAAATTTTTCGTGAAAGTGTACCAAACATACATCCATCCATACATCTTCACAGACTTTCACAAGTCCTTATAATATTAGTAGAATTAATTTAGATCTTATATTCTGGGGAATTTAGATCATATTCATATTTTGAATTTTTAATCATGACGCGATTTTTTAATCCCATCATGATATAAGGTAAAGGTTGCGAACGTATGTACATCCGTGGTATCGCGGAACCTTTTAAAAAGATAAAACTGCAATTTGTAGACCTTGAAGTCATTGGACGTTCCAACGTAGGTAAATGTGTTGAGATAAGGTTATTAAGATCGTGATACAATCAATTTTTGTCGATTAACTGTTATGGAACTGTTATGTTCATTACTTATATGAGTCGTGGTATTTGTTGATATGCTCTTGGAGTTGATCTGATATTCCTATTCCTCAAGTTTGGTAGTCGCAGTTGAAGGGTATAATAGAGAGGAAAACTGATAACAATTCTGCGGCCGATCAGACTTGTAGGGGCCAATACTGCCGAGTTTCTTTCGGCGTGTTCTTCTCAGTAGTGGTCGTTCCGAAACGCTGATAGTTTGTAGCTTTGCAATCAACAAATTAATAGTATGATGACGATTCAAAAGTGCCAACATTTGGCACACTTGAAAAAAAACTCTTTGATTTTGAACAATAATTGATGATCAGAGTTATTTGCAAAATTGTTTGACATTTTCTTTTTTTTATTATTGAAATTATTGGAATAACCGACGCCAAATACAGATAGATTGTGATAAGTATAGGGTCTAAAGATCACTGACTTTAAAGTCACTACAAATCAAATTTGTCAATAAATTGAGATCAGTGAAAAAACAAATAGTTAAAATTTGAGACTGAATCATCTAATTATAAATTCGATGTCCTTGGTGATTCATAAAATCATTGCTACTCTGCGGTTTGTCCATCGGCTGTGGAGTCAACAGCGGAGGTGTCCATGTTTAGGTGTTCCGATAACATATTTGACACATACATAGTTATTTGACGGCCTCGTTGGCGTGGTGGTAAAGTTGGCTCTCAACCAAGAGGTTCCGGGTTCGAATCCCGGTCAGAACACAATGGAAAATGGTCATTTTCTGATTGGCCTAGGTTTTGAATGTTTATTTATTTATTATAAAATATAATTTCGTTGGTATCCTATGATACAAGTCTCGAACTTAGTTTGGGGCTAACTTAATTTGTGTAATTTGTCCCTCTATATTTATTTATATTGATAATCGATTTTTATTCCCTGCTCATAGAATTCATATTAGTTTAATGTTGTTAGGATAATTTGTGGTTAGAATTAAGCGTTTTATGATGTTATATGATTATTCTATTATGTATGTCATTATGATAATGTTTTGTTATTAATAAAAAAAGAATATTTGGATAACAAGATCATTTTCATTACGTGTCGGCTATAAGTAAATTGCACAGGTTTTGGGTTAGTATCCCTTATTAATTTTATGTGATTATAAATCTTTTAATAAAGCAGCAAAATACAATGGATAAAAAATTGTAAACGCAGATGGAAAAGGACATTAGCCATTTAATAATAGTTGAATTACGCAATTTCCTAAAAATCTTCTTTTTTTTGTTAAACTCTTTGACTTATTTCTTACGCTTATTTTATTAAATTGTAACCTGCGTGGGCCGTATGAACCGTAGGCTCGTTTCGAAGCTATTGCGTCACGTAATGACAATTTCAGCAAATAGCCAAATTACTCACATTGCTTATATGTCATTTAAAAGGTGGTAGTGGCGTGCGGTAGGTATTTGTTTCCTTGATTAAAAATAGTGTAGGCAATTGGAGGTTTTCCACTGAATTTCTAATGGCAATGAATAGCGTCTAATAATACGCCAGAAACAGGCTATCATCTTTTTGACATAAAACAATCAGGCTTCTGATTGTTTTATGTCAAAAAGAATACAGTAAATATCACTCTTGATTTTAATCTAATATAGACAACAGAATGCGCAAGAAGGGCCGTTCTTCTCGTTTCTTGGTCAACTTTTTTATGTTAGAGGGAGGCAAACGAGCAGGCATAGATAACTGCAACACTCGCGGGTGAAGAAGAGAACGCTTTATAGGCCGGCAGAAGAGTTGCCGGCCTATAAAGATTTATCCTTATTTGGGGAGGGCGGGGAAGTTGGGCCTTGTTGTTGTTTGGCTAAGAAGTTAGAGCTAGAAAACTTACATCGGTGATAGGCTCCCCACAGCCGTGGCAGCGCGGGCTGTGGTGTTGCGCGAAGCAGGGGACGCAGTGCACGCCGCCTTCATGCTGGTGGAACTTGGCTCCGTCGATAGGCTTCCTGCACGTGTTACACGTGAAGTGTTCCGGGTGCCATTTCTTGTTCAGCGCTGTCACGATCTGAAAGATAAATATTTTATTAATTGAAAAAATTAAAGAGACTGTCGTTTCAATCTGTTGCACTCGAACGATTAAATGAAACTGTGGAAAAAAGAAATAGGATTTAGTCACTTCGTTTAAAATTCATCCTTTAAGGTTCTCATAAATTAGTTTAATTATAATTATCAGAAACCAAAATTCTTGTATTTTTGAAATGAAACAAATTTAACGGATTTTATCGCGGTTTAATCACTACACACAAAGGAATTTTATACTGTTTTAGGTTCTCTATTATAGTATTTTTCTTGTATTTTTGCTCTTAGAATGCATTCTGATTCGTATCGATTAAAACCTTAATTTAACTAGTTTGAATAGAAATACAGTAATTGAATGAATAAAACAATGAAGAAGAAAATTAGTTGCATGAATTCGCTTGTAATAAATATAAAGATAAAATCGTGACGAATGAATGACGAACGTCAAATCACAACTTCAACGGCCGGTCTGTTCAGAAAGCATGTCCGTTGATAAACATGCGTTTGATTAAGGTCAAGGCGACGCGTCCCTAGAATAGATCGAAGGGAGTCGAGAAAGTTGACATTGGTTGGAAAACGGCGGGGTCGTGTGCTTTGTTGACCGAAATAGACATGACTAGCTTCTAAAAACGCTACGCGCAAAGTGCCTAAACCTATGAGAATGGACATATGACTAAAGCAAGTAGAATTTGTCGCGTGCAAAAACAAAAACAGTTGTGATGTTTTGTTGATTGAAGAATCATGAGGTTTGATTTTTTTTTTTAAATTAAAGTGGAAGGCAAACGAGCAGACGGGTCACGATGTTAGGTAAACTCTTAAGTACATAATATGTTAAAGGTTTGCATATAAAACTACTAATTCTGGACGCATATGGAATACATACGACAGGCCATATTCAAGATGCAACGTGTTCTGATTGATATGACTGCTACCTATTTATTATGACAATGGAATATGAAGAAAACAGTAAAAATTGTATAGGGTATTTTATTATAGTTAAGCGGAGTATTTTATTTTATTTTAGTGGGATATTTGGCGGCATAGAGGTAGGTCAAAGAAAAGATGCTGCGATGACGTCCAAGAGATGGTTACTGATTGGCAGCGAGCTGCAATAAATAGGGTATGGTGGAAGCGAAAAAACATGCTTGTTGCATAAAATCCTAGAGATTCTTACATTTGATTTGCCAACAAATAATAATATAGGGAAAAGGTTGCATTTAGTTGATAGTTAATATATAAAAGTTGCCATCAGCTAATTCCAAAGCAAACAACACCGCGGATCGCATCAGTTTAATAAAGTGGATAGGTATTGCGAATTCCACATTTGACAGCGTATGAGCTCGCCGCTCGAGTGGCTCTACTTCATCGCCGATAGCGGCGCGATAAGGTCGATAGGCGCTTGTTTTGCGATATGTTCTCACATAGAGAGCAACATGTCAACAGGGTATTTGATAGATTTTGTGTGTTGTGTATCACACATACAGTATTTAATTGGACGGGCAATATTATATTTTTTTTTAATCACGCACTATTTCAACACCTGTACATTCATTCAAAAATGATCAGGTGTGGTAATAGTGTGTACTCGCTTCGCTCGTTTAATAATACTAAAGCCAATGTGTGGCTTTATCATTTAACATTGATACCTAGTCCGCCGTTTTTAATATTAGAAGGTAGTTGGTTGCTCATGTTCGTCTCCTTGTAGTGGAAAATTGTGTACTGCGATTTTGAAAAATTGTTGAAAAAAAATAAAAATGTTATAAATTGGCGTAATTAGTAAATATTGTAGAATTTGCAACAATAACCGAAAAAGATTGAATAGAACACGAAATAAAAGATGTATGTATGTAAAAAAAAAGAAATAAATTAAGGGCCTTACCGCACACAACAGTGCCGGCACGCGTCAGTGATAGTTTTGTTCCGTATCACTGAACGCCACTGATACTGAACGAGCGCGAATAGTGTCATACAAAATGTATGGCAACANNTGTTGCCATACATTTTGTATGACACGGTACGGCACTGTTGTGTACGGATTCAACTTTAAAGTTAAGAAATAAAAAAATGCAAGTGATCATTTATAATTATAATTTTAAGGTTATGCTTACTCTTCCTTGAATGGGCAGATTGCATCCGCTGCAGGTCGTGGGTCCGTCGGCCTGCAACAAACAATTAGCTCGATTAGTCGGCTCGTTGCTACAGTCAATAGGAAATAATAGACTGCCTATGTTTGTAATGTATCGTTTGCATGCGAAATCGATACCGAGATATAGGAGCTGCGTAGTTGCGTTGCAAATCCAGATGGAGACTTGCTGACTTAGATGACTAGTATTTATGTGTATATGCCCCAGCTAAATGACCTAACTAACAGCAATGTCTCTGAGTAGCTAAAATTTTGTTAGAACGTTAAGACGATTATATACATCTAGTTCTAGCCGGGTACAGTTGTAGTTGTAGGTGCAGCCGAGAATACATATGTATACCTAGAATACGTTAGGGTTAGGTTTGTTTTTATGTTGTGCCCCACTAGAACTGGGTGTAACCGCACTTCGCTTAATAGCCGTAACATGTACCTATAAAATACAGTATCTTTAATTTGTTATTAGAAGTACTTTTTCATTTATACAAGTTAATTAAGGAGGCTATTTGCAGATTCTTTTTCATACACTTTCGGCTAATATTTACAAATAGGTACAACAGTCTTAGCTATTAAATTCCTGTCATTGATTTGCAAATGATAATAATGATGCATATGTCACCTAGAAAGCCCATCAAGCCCCTGCATGGACCGATTCGTAGGACCAAATTAGGTAGTTATTCGCCAATTGCAACACTGTGTAAGCAATATAATAACAATGCTCAGTACTTAGACATACATACATTATGCTTCCATGGGCTCGTTCCGGAAGAATCTGTATACCACTTTAACCAACTGAATTTCTATTGGGCAGTGTACCACCTTAAAGGTTTAGTTTATTTTTATTAATAAAAAAATAATTATTTAGTTTTA
>JADGIL010038581.1:0-11554 GCA_020352625.1 Cactoblastis cactorum
ACTAGAGGCCGCCCGCGACTTCGTCCGCGTGGAATCCCTATGAAATTCAATTAGGAATCAATCCCGCGGGAATTCCGGGATAAAAAGTAGCCTGTATGTTATTCTGGGTTTTCAGCTACCTACATACCAAATTTCATTGTAATCGGTTTACTAGTTTTTGCGTGAAAGAGTAACAAACATCCTGACATACTCCAAAACTGTCGCATTTATAATATTAGTAGGATAACCTAGAGTGGGGTAAGTGGGTAAAAAATAAATAATTACACTGAGAAAAATTAAACAAATTAAAAAAAAAGTAATTTTCTTTGTGCTCATTTTGTATATTTTAATACTTTTATTGTATCTTTTATCTTGTTAACTACGCTATCTCTTACTAGTTACTTACATATATTTAGATGATTAAATAGGTATCCTTATTTCATTAATATCCTATTAATATTATAAATGCGAATGTATGTTTGTTATTCTTTCACGAAAAATCTACTAGACGGATTTGGATGAAACTTTACAGTTATATAGGCTATACATCAGAATAACATATGTACAGTCTACAATTTGTAATGCTTTTACAATTTGTAATTTGACAATACATGTCAATTAAGGCGGGAAAAAATTTGCCCTCTGAGAACTGTTTCGGCATACGCTGCCTAAACCATTTTGGAGTTACACAAAGATGATGTACCGTAGGATTGTTTATTTTGAATAGTTCTAAGTGGCAGGCCAAATTCCACGCGAGCGAAGCCGCGGGCAAAGGTTTGTATTTTTTTATATTAACATTTAATTTCGTATTACAAGTACACTTCAAAAAACGTAACATTCACGAACCGATATATGTAATTATGTTTACAGATATCTCAGGTCGGTATGACCTACTACGAGATTCAAAAGGCTGTGAGTCGCACAAGCATCGAACCTGCACTAATGTGTTAATCGATGAACCACATTTCCTGCGCTAAGTGTGCCATCCCAGCTCCTAATACACTTTATTGACAAAGATATTAAATTTACTGGAAGTGCTGAATTTGAAAATGTGAATTTATTATATACTTTTTGATATGCATATAAGACTTTCATGATCGAAAAAAACTAGAATGTACAAGCTGCTTCTCTTCCCATTTTGTAAAAGCCAATCAAGGGAAAGGAAGTGAAACAGTCACTATATATAAATATACATATATAGTGACTGTTTTTAGTACAGTGAGTTGTGGGATTTGTCCCTATATATTTATTTATTATTTATTTATATATAGTGACTGTTTTTAGCCCACCGTCTATGATGCAAATCTTTCTTCCACCAATAAGCTCTCCTCTAAGGGATATAGACATGTACTTTGATAAAATACCTGAGGTTTGATAGGAATTGTGAAGAACTAGAGTAATTTGTCGTGTATTATGTTGGTACAATACTAAGTAATTTCGATATTATATGGTATTTTCGATTTTTCTTCATCGATTGAAGATTGCGTTGCAGAGAATACATAAATTACGCCTATTATACATATATTCTTTACGTGCTATAAATTAATAATTAATTGAATAAAGGGAGTTATTATTTCATTCCAAACACATAGGAAATCATAATGTCGCATCTTGTTGTTCTACATCCGTAAATGGAGGGTCTTCTGGTATTATTAGTAGGTAATTGAATATAAGTCTTATGACTCCGCAATAAGAGCGGCAAGAACGAATTAACGAAGTTAATTTTTATCTCGATAATAAGTTGTTAATTTAAAATAATTACTTATCAATTTTTCATCCGAGAGTTGCATAACACAATTTTGAAATTGAACCAAATTTTTCTTCATTTTAATTAGTGGCTTCGCCAAAGATTTTTTTATTTAATTTTACAAGTTAGAAATATAAAGTTCTAAGTTTACCATTTCAATTTAAGATGTATAAATTTACAAATCTTACTGTTTTTTTAATCTTACTTAGAAATTCTTTTTTCTTTTTAACTTTTATATTTTAGGTTTACTTTATATTTAAGATGTGCTTTAGTCATAACTTTTCGTTAACTATTATGTTTACAATAAAATCAAGTTTAAATAAAATTATTCTAGTATAAATATGTATATTTGGAATTCAAAACTACAAAGCAAAATTCAAATGCAAATAGTGCTTGTAATCATTTGGAAATATGCAAAAGGGTCGCGTCATACGTTCAAAAATGACAGACGCAATTTGTATATACATAAAAGCCTTTACTCACAGCCGCCGATTCGTGTCGCCGATACGATATTAATGGGTGTATTTGACTTGTCATTTTATCGCAACGACATTTTCAATTTGTACGTGTCTGTGGTGATGACACAGTAAAATCAGTAGTATCTTTAATGGTGTGATAATAAGCCCAATAGACTCTGTTTCTTAAAATAAGGAACCGCGTTCTATGAACTTTCTTTTTAGAAGTTGGTTAAAATACCGAACCCTCACATACATACATATAATCACGCCTTTTTCCCATAGGGGTAGGCAGAGACTACATTATTCCACTTACTGCGGTCCTGATATACTTACTTCGCTTCCTCCACATTCATCAATCTTTTCATACACGCTCGTCAGTTAAGAGTACTTCTTACCTGCCCTTTTCTAAGAATGTTTTTAACCTCCACCTAATGTGAAACAAATACTGTTCTGCAAACCACATCAAAATAGATTCAGATAAACATGGACAACATGCATATATGTATATATATGTATAAATACAGATCAAACTATGAGTTTCCTTTTTTAATTCGGAAATATGATGTTAAATGAAGCTATTGGCTTTATCGTTTTAAGCGATATGTCGCTGTATCAAATATCGTTATATGCGGTACTTATTAGTTTATATAGAGATCCAGCCAGGATCTTGCCATGCGGTTGTTATAACCTGTCTGTCGGTCTGTCGTTATAAACGATGTCGTTATATTCGGTTTCGACTACATTAAAAATTTAAATAACCCCCGACATAATATAACAAACCACACATTTAACAATTCTTTTTTGCGTCGGGGGTTAAAAACATAGATATGAACCGTTACGATTAAGTTACCTTTCTAACAAAAAATTTATAATCCAAATCAGTTCACCCGTTTGGAGGTTAATGATGCCACAGGCAGAATAATACATCCACACGTCAAATTTATACTTAATATCTTCGTTCAATCTTCGCTCATCACGTCTTTTAGTCGAGTGTTCAAAAAAAAGCTTTATCCCGCGGCTACAATCGCGTCCAAATGTACCAACAAATAGTGTAAAAACCTATAAAATCGGATTCAATAATCCGTTCTTAAGGCTATTGTGGAATTTTGAATTCTTGACCATCTGTTCTGAAGACTTAAAATCGTGTCGTGATACAGTCGAAACCTGTGAGGTCTTAGATAAAAAATGCTCTTCGATTCGTTTTCGGTCCCTGTTAACGCCGAAATGTCACGTTCATTTGAAACTATTTTGCTCATCACATCAGAATCGAGAATCTGAACCCTCCCATTAGATACACGAAGAAAAATGGACTAGTTTCTCATTTTTCTACAGACATTCTCGTATTTTTTCGTTGAAATAATCTACTTTTTTCCTAAACGAGACTGAATCTGTGTGTTTTTTATTATTTTTGTTCTCGTAAATTGTTATGTGAATAATTTTTAATGTTGATATATTAATGCTGCCTTACTTTAGACAAACGTCTTTAATTTATAAAATCTTGAATTAGATATGTTGTACGAGAAGATAATCTCATCGCATCTATATAAAACTGTAACCGAGCTATGTCTGCACATGGAAGACATTAATAAGAAAAAAATTATGGATTTTTTTTAGGATCCATAGAAGCTAAAACGGTTTTTCTCTATTTGTATGTTTGTACCGCCTCACGCACGAACTAAGTATTGGATGGGATTTGATGCGATTTTTACAGTTGTATTACAGAAACTCTAAACAAAAATAAAGCGCTGACACGCTTTTTAGAACCCCAGTTAAGTTAAAATAAAACTTAACGACAGATTTTTTAAATAACCTTTAAAGTGTTCCACTGCTGGGTAAAGGTCTCCCCTTTCTTCTTCCACAGATTGATGATAGATTGAGGCCATAATTAAATTTAATACTAAATATAAATATATTTAGTATTAAAGTTAATTATGGCCTTATAAGACGAAGCGTGCATTGTCGAAATATGTATTTGAAATTTGAAACTGAAATTTTGTTTTCTTCCTTAGACAATGAACAACTCCCGAGCAAAAGTAATTAGTAGGGATGCTCGTATTACCATCAAAAACAGTTGTGCCATTATCTTGTTACTTACATAGGTACCTATACCGATACGAAATTCTAAAGCAACATGGGCAACCCCTACTTCTAAAATGCAAACGAAATGTTGTTATACAAAATGTTAATTTAATTAATTTCCATTATCGTTTGTGCTAGTAGTGTGTTCCAGGACTGCTGAAAATACCTACCTATTAATTTAGGAATTATTTAAATTTCTGCTTGTTCAGCTTGCATATTTAATATGTTTAGAGCTATTTATAGACCAATGTAAAAGATAAAAGACAATTTTATTAGCAAAGAGCATGAATATACACATTTCTGTTCTTGCACAAACTTAAGGTATTAGAACTTATTACCTGGGACGTTAACGTCGTTTTAAGTATCCTAATTTTTACAAACGGAATTAAAACTAATAAGTAAAAGGTTTTTATTAAAAAATATTATAATAAAAAAAACATATGACTGCATAACACACCTATCACCACCAGTTTTACTTCACAAAATTTATAAATTTTTAATATAGTTAACACTATTGTTCTGGCATGTAAGTAAGAAATTTTGCTTGTAGTTTGAACAGTAAATTAAGAAATTCGTATTGGTAGATAAACTAGGTACATCAGAAGTTGATAATTTACGAGTATTCTTCTAAGTTAATTATTCGATTAAATGTCGCCGTTCGCACTAGCAACTTAAAATTTGTATGCCGTATGGCCAAATATGTTCAGTCACAACAGTATGCTTTCTATCTGCAATACAAATATGTACCTATTTACATTTAACTAGCTTTTTCCCGCAGCTCCGCTCGAGTGGAATTTGGCCTACTACTTAGAACTATCCAAGACAAACAATCCTACGGTACATAATCTTTCTGTAACTCCAATGGTTTAGGCAGCGTACACCAAGATAGCTCTCAAAGCGCAAATTTTTTCCCGACTTAATTGACAAGTATTAATAATCAAAATTACATAAAATCTTAGTAATTTTGCATAAAACCTATATTACTGTAAAGTTTCATCAAATCCCTCCAATAAATTTTACGTGAAAGAGTAACAAACATACATCCTCACAAACTTTCGCATTTATAATATTAATAAGATTTAAAATGTAACATGTTTTACAAGTAAATAATCTTGAATCTTTGGCAATAACTATTCAGCCTTCATATTGCAGTGGAGTAAACTCGCGATCAAAAACTAAGCACTATAAATAATTATCTGAAAGGAACTAAATGGTAGGGGACAAGAATGTGAACTTCGGCGGCGTTCGCTCCAAGTTACGCCGGCATCGCGAACTTTGCCGATAATTATCGTGAAATATGTCTTCTTGCGACAACTTGCTATGAAATGCACGACAACTTACCTATAACATCTCTAATACAATTTGTTTTAATGAGAATTCGTACTAATTGACAAGGTGACAAAATATTTGTATTATAGATACTTTTCTTTTTTCCATTATATAAGACGAATTAGGTAAAGTTATAGGTATAGAAGTGTTTATAATTTAATTCGTATCTTAAAGTGATATTTGAATTCGTTTGAGCTCAGTCTTGTTTGATGGGACTCCAAGGCATAGATTATTTTTTTATTAGTCTGTGAATTGGGCACGTATAGATTTCATAATCAAAATGTAAATATAACTTTCTTCATCATTATTCTGTATGGTTAAAATTACACCTACATAAGATGACTATGAATCTAACAGATAACATTAGTGCTTTGCCGAACTATCGATAGTTTGACTATCGATAGTATATTAAAGCAGTACTTTTGGTAAGTAAACAGCAATATTATGCTTATACTTTTCAATATTACATTTACTATAAATACTATCAATATGTAGCATATTTAATATTGTAAAACAATACTATCGATAGTATCGACTATTGAAAACTATAAATACTATTGTTTCTGTAACTATCGAATTGCTACGATAGTTAGACTATCTAGCGGCAACACTAGATGCCATCTATTTGAATTCACAAAGCCAACCCAGGCCATAAAACGCATAAGGTATAGCACCCAAATGGCGAACACGGCTAAATTTCCACCGATTGCAACCTATGCACCGCCCCTTTCGTGTAGGAGCATAAAACTGCCTTACTCATTTAAAATTCAACCCGTGTCGGTACAAACCCGCAATTAGTATGGGATACCCGGATCCAAACTACGCGATTTACAGGGTTTAAGGGAAAACTATCACGTCCATCGGATTATTTTTAATTTATACGCGGATCGCACGCCGGTTGATTAGTAAATCACTTTGTTTATTGTAGTTTCGATGTATGTTGGCAGGATTGTAAATACTGAATGAAAAATTTTAGTTGTTATAAATGTGGAATGTTTGATACTTACAACTTTCTCAAATATAAGTAAGTTTAATTATAAAAAAAATATGTAAAATAAATAAAACTGGCGTGTTGAACTCGCGCAAGAAGGGCAAAATGCAAAAACGTTTGTTATTGTTGTTGTTAAGCCTTCCTTTAATGTTTTATTTTGTTTTTAGTATTTGTAGAAAATAAAAATACATAATCTTCGAAAATTTCAACTGTGTAGGTATCACGACTCTTTAGATACAGCCAGATGACTGACAGACAGACAAACGAACGGATGGTAACGAAGTCATAGTTAAAGGGTCTCGTTTTACCCTTTGGGTACAGAACCCTCTAAAATATTAAGGTGAATAACTGTCGGTGTAAATCTCACAATATTTTTATGTAACGAAATTATCAAACAAATTTTAACAATTTGTTTTTTAACTATGATAACTCGGCAAATAAGTTATATGTTTCGGAATCATTTTTCACTTTACAATTCAATAAGAAAAAAATATTAATCTACAGAAGTGACTCTGACGGTAATATATTTCAACTTGCTGACGGACAAAAGTACTGATTCCCCTCATAAATTTCCTAGATTTATACTTGATACCTTAGTTTTAGTTGCAAGCTTCAGCTGTGAAACCATTAAAGATATTGCTAGTCTTGAAAGTGTAAGAAATATAAATATATAATAGCTTCTACCCGCGGTTACACTCGCGTAAAACTCCTACTTAGCATAGCATCCTAACAATAAGGAATTAGTTATTTTAACTTACAGATTTTGATCCTAATTCGCTAACTTATTGACAGTTTAGAATTGTAATTATATTAATTATAGCAATAAATTCTTATGTTCACAAAATTTTCTTTTTCGGATTCTTGTTAATACTTAAAGGGACAAATCAGACATATTGAGTTAGCTCCAAACAAATTCCGAGACTTGGATTAGACTTCACCGGGACCACTTGTTTGAGAGGCAAGGACTACCACTGCGCGAACGAGGCCGTCAAAACTAGTGTAATATATAATCAACTAGTTTTACCCGCACCCACACTCGCGACCAGTAATTCCTGATCCCGTGGGAATTGCACAAAATCCCGTCTTGCATGTTACCAAAATTGAATCTGTCAGTCAGTGACCTTCAGCTAATTAATTGAATTATTATAATAACGCTTTTAAAAAGGTAAGCTTTAAATCATTTTTTATAAAATGCATCAGGCAAACAACACCTATGCGACCATCCTGATGGGAAGTGGTTACCTCAACCTGTAGACTCCTCCAACACAAGGGCTGATCTCAGTTCAGCGATTGATAAGACCAATAATTGACGGAATAAATCAATAGAATTTTAATAACATATTATTGAGTTTTAAGATGAATTAAATATATTCTTAAATAAACAATGAATGAGTAAATTGAGAAGGATGCGGGCGATTAAAATCAAACTTAATTAATATGCGCTGATCCCAGTATTACAGCCTGTTACACACATGAGTGTTTAAAATAATTATGGAATGTTGAAACTCTTTGGTTTAATTTTCTGTAAATCTACCACAAAATTATGTCAGGACAGTAGTAAGTGAAATAAGGTAGTCTCTTCCTACCCCTATAGGAAAAAGGCGTGATCATAATATGTTGTGTTAGTATCCCATAACACAAGTTTCAAGCTTACTTTGGAACTAACTCAATCTGTGTAATTTGTTCGTATATATTTATTTTTATTTACATATGTATGTAAGAACCACACAAATATGTATACTTATTTTTAGAGTAGAATCATTTTGCTTGCTTAAAAATAAAGATATCTACATAACTTATTTAGTCTTTTAAAATTCCAGTGTAACATATATTATATCAAACCACAGAGGGCAAAGTTACCAGCATGAGCCAACAAAATGTTCACGAACACTGTAACTGGGTTTGCAGTATATCCCGCAAACCACAGGGGGCAAAAAGTTGGCGCATATACAAAAATTCGGTTTCACGGTCAACATGAAACTAAGTGACCACGTGTGTTCCAGCTTTAATTCATTACGAATTTTTGCCAAGTGTATGTAGACGAGCTTTTATGGTAATTTATAGTGCAGTTAGGAAAATATTTTTAGTGATTCGGATTCTGAAAGTTATAAACGAAGGTTTTATTAATGGAGGTTAATTAAAGATTAAAAAAGCCTCAGAAAAATTCTTGTGATAGTAGTTTACCATACAGATAATTAGTAGGCAGTTTAATGTATTGCAGTTCTTACAAGGCCAGATATCGCGTTTTGTGTAACGTATCTTATTCAGTTTAATAACTCATATGATGAAACCCATTGGCAAAATTTAAAAAGAATTTTAAAATATTTGATAAATACCTTAACGATAGTAAAGCATAAAAATGAAACTATCAATTTCAAAAATAAAATTATTAACATATTTTTGTTAACTTATAATTTTCTTTCAGCGAAAAATACGTAATTTTTTTTATGTAATCGTAATTCCTAAGATCATTATAGTCTAAAATAATATCAAGGTCGAATACAAATAGTCTGTAAAAACTAAAGTCCCAAAGCGACCTAGAGTTTATGAACTATAAGTGGATTCATAGCATGATAAGTAGATTCATAGCTTAATTCATCCCAATGGAATTGTCTGAGTTGAGGCAAACAAAAATTCATGGTCAAGGTCAACAAGACGTGTGTACCAGCTTAATGTAGTTACATTATTATCCATTTTTGGAAAACCCAGTGTTGACGAGTTTCATTGTGTTTTCCGGTGCAGTGGGCGGAAAATTATAATTTGTTTGATATTCTCGTTATAGAAGCTCTTTGCATATTATGTATACACCATTTTATGGGTTAATGGTATCAGATAGGGAACGTTTGAGTTGATTAGTTCTGTAACAATACGTAAATTCTTGTTTTAAACGGACGTGTGTCGATATTTATATAGTCGTATCTATTGAATTAATTGCATACTAGCGACCCGCTCTGACTTCGCACAAAATCAAAATCAAAATATTTATTCAGAAATTAGACCTTCACAGGCACTTTTCACATCACCAATAAACAAACATTTACATAAATCTCATTCAAGCATTACCAGCATACCAGCATTTCGGAACGACCACTGCTGAGAAGAAATGCCGAAAGAAACTCAAGCAGTTTTGGTCCCTATTATGCCGGAAGGGCTTGATAATAATTTTTTATAATATTTGTTTAATGGATTACAAGTCAAAATTGAATAAAAAAACAAAATAGGTTATGATTGTGATCGAGTGAAAATAATATAAAAAAATGGCTATAAGAAATTAAATTTATGGGAATCGAGCAGATTAGTCCCCCCTGGAAGCACCCGTTCACGAGTTAACGCATGGGTCAGCCATCGCAAAGTACAACAACGCATTGAAAAACCTTCCTTGAATCACTCTATCTATTAAAAAATAAGCATCAAAATCCGTTGCGTAGTTTTAAGATCTAAGCATACATAACGACAGACAGCGGAAAGCAACTTTGTTTTATATACTATGTAGTTATTATTAGTTAATATCTGATAATACAATAACTAACCTTTATTCACAATGTCGTTTCCATTGTTTCTTAAAATTAAAAATCAAAAGTCAAATCTACGTCCTCCGAACAAGACACACCACACACAACCTTGACCAATGGACCACCGAAGTTGTCTAGAAGTTTCAATAACATGTAAACAGTAAATATAACTTTACGTTTCATGTTACCTTTACAAAGCGTACTTTAATCTCTTAAGGCATCACACGCACACATCACTTCACAAAGCTATTCGGACTTTTGAATCGAGTCATAAACATCAAAACGGTTTTGTGTTATTTACTTCAAAGGATTTAAAGCTTTAGTAACCTGCACGTCACTCGTACAAGACCTTAATACGAAATGGGAAACCTTTTGGTTTATCCTTTTGAGCGAGCGGCTTAGAAAATATTTTAAGTTTCTGACATCTAGTTCCAAACCACATTACAAGCATTTTAGTGATGAGTAACAGTTAAAAAGTATTGCGCTTGAATTAAACTCCTTTTCAAGATCCGTATCCAAAGGGTACAATGGGTCATTAATATTGTTTGTCTGTTTATCTGTAGCCAGGCTGTATCTTATGATTTGTGACAGCTATACACTTAAAATTTTCACAGATTATACATTATATTGCTATTACAAAAAATACTAAAAAATAAAATACTTAATTAATTTCTCGCCACAAATGCGATATTTTTGCCGTTTTATATAAAAAAATACGGAACCCATCGTACGCTGATCGGACCGACCTTGACCAGCTTTTCTCTTAAATAATTCTGAAAATATTCTAAAATTAACAGAGGCCCGTTACAGTTTTATAATAAGTCGGATAATTTACTAATAAAAAGCGTTCAAATTCTTCTGCTGAAGTTATTGTATTACTAAAATAAATATATTTTTTAAATACAAATAACTTGAATAAACGTAGCTGAGGTGCTTAGTATACATATTTCGGAATTGGCATTACTTAAGTGTACCATTATACACAATGTTATAAACCCCATGGTGAAGGTATGCAAATAATATTTGCGTAATTTCCACGTGGATGAAAATAATATCATTAGGATGTGTGTTCAAACAAATTGAAGAACCCTTCGTAAACATAATTATTTTGCGTTACATTTAGTATATACCTCTGTACTTATGTAAGTAGACTTTAAAATAAAATTATTTGTTTACTTACTTAAAAAGTATGAAGTGCTGTTTTTTGAGCGTAAGAAAAACTTAGAATGTGCCGGCTGCTTCGATCAACAAGAACTAGATTCATCGGTCCGAACAAATTCAAACAAAAATCGTATATTAGAAAATAAGTCTTAATGTGTACAAGTTGAAATCATGTTGAACTATTTATTGTGGTATGGAGCCACTACTAGTAGTGGTATGGTGCCACTACTTGTAGTGGTGTGGAGCCAGCTACAGGCTTAGATTTAGCCTGTAGCACGAATGGGTCGGCTTGTCCGGG
>JADGIL010038617.1:0-13492 GCA_020352625.1 Cactoblastis cactorum
CATATAGAACTTAACACCGTATAAACTTCCTTTGTGTGTAGTGATTAAACCGCGATAAAATCCGTTAAATTTGTTTCATTTCAGTGTTATTTATAAATAGGTAGAAATGTTTTGTTGTAAAAACGCACTTATCTCTGAAACTATCAATCCAATTTGAAAAAAATATATTTATGTGTGATAGCTACGTCCATGAAGAACACAATAGAATTAAAGTGATTAGCATTTGGAATTTCCCACGAGAGTAACTCCACGATAAATACTTAGTTTATAGTTTAAAACAGAGTGTAAACTTACTAGGATCACGTATAAGATGTGTTCCAATCACAAGTCTTCTGTATTCGCTTTTAGTTAGATTTGTGACATCTTTGTTGGCTACCTGTTTATGGAAAAGATATTATTGTTATAATTTGTCAGTGGTAAATAATAACACCACGAAGATCGTCATGAATGATAATATTAAAACAGTACCTTGAAATAAAAGGGTTTGAAATAAAAATGTACCTGTGAGAGTGCCAAGTCGGCCATAACCTGTTTCACTTTAGATGACTTTAAGTAACCTGAAAGCTGAAACAAAGGTTATTAATGCAGATTCGGATATATGTATGTATATAACGACCTACATTCATCTGTTTTTTCCAATGAAGAACATAAAGAATACATCCCTTGACATTACAATCGAAATATATTCCAGACTAGCTTATGCCCGCGACGTTGTTCGCGCGTAAATATTATTGTCAGTATATCGGGTTCTAAGCTGCGAATCAAGATGAAACAAAGACTATATTTTAAGTTAGTCTTTCAACAATAAAACTGTGAAAACCATATCAAAATCCATTTACTAGTTTTTGCGTAATGCGCGTACAAATATTATATATACCTACAGACAGACAAAACTTCTAAATAAGATCGTCTCGGCTTTTATAGGTGTTATATCACATGTTTTCCCAATAATATCTCCCATGTACAGACAAAGCTCAGTTACAATTTTATTATATGTATAGATCTATACTTAATAGTTATATGAATCAGCCATTAACCTTGCAACTACTTATAGAAGAAATAAACAACCAAATACCTTAGTGAGTGACAAAGCCAACGTCTGTTGCACGCTAAGACCTGGAAGAAGCTTCGTGGAATGCCGCACCAGTGCGCAGGTGTTGTTGAACTGGTCTTGTTCTAACGGCACACCTTCCAGAAGGATGTGGCCTTTCGAAGGGACCCGCCGTGCGATCACGTCGAGCAGTGCTCTTTTTCCGCTACCTGTGATGATCAGAAATTTTTTTTGTAAGATGTTTTAGCTAGTTTGTGAAAGGATGTACGACGTACGACCACACTGTGGAACGAACTGCCTGCAGCGGTATTTTCGGACCAATACGACATCGGGGCCTTCAAGAAAAGAGCGTATAAATCCCTTAAAGGCATACCATACCACAGCTACGATTCATCATAAAACGAGTCTCATTCTTGAAAAATTTGGGCCGGCTCGTCCGGGGAAGTACCACACTCCCACAGAAGAGCGACGCCTGAATGGCCTGAACATCATGCTCCGTCCGGTGAGTGGGAGAGCCGGAGGTCGAACATCTCCGCCCTCCCTATTTAGGGAGAGCGGGGGTTTTTATAGGCCGGCAACGCTTCTGTGATCCCGCGGATGTTGCAGTTGTTTATTGGCGGCGGTGATCACTCAACTGCCTCCCTCTGACATAAAAAAACCGACTTCAACTTCTGGTGTTACAAGTGTTTATGGACAGCGGTAATCACTTATTAACGAACTATATTTTTGTCCAATAAAGTAAAAATATATTAAGTATATATAAGTAGTATACTTACTGTATTATGAAATAATAATTTTAAATTATAGCTTTTTAAACTAACTTTTTCTCACTGTGTTAAAATATTCCAATCAGACCTCTAGCAAATATTGACCTTTAGATCCGAGGATGGCGGTAACTTCTCCACTGTGCGTGGTGAAGGACACATCTTTGAGGATGACCCCGGTCTTCACCGCCCCTGTCAACCGCTGGAAGAAGCTGCCAGGTTCCACCTGCAAGGAAACAGGTCAATGGTAAGCATATTCAGATTTTACGTGACTGTCAATAATCCTTACTTATATTATAAATGGGAAATTGGTTTGTTTAATTGTCCGTTTTTCACGCCAAAACGGAACAATGGATTAGTGTGGAGATATTTAAAGGGTTGGAAAGTGACATAAGTTACCTTTTGTTTCTTTCTTTCCTCCCTTAATTTGACGCAAGCGAAGCTGCGGACAAAAGTAGGATATATTCAGGGTACTAGAATAGTATTATATAATCTGTGATTCAGGGTTAATCAGAAACGTATTCAGGGTTGATACGGGTGCTGTAGAATGCCGTACCCTCTCAAAAAATATTTATTTCGGTTAATTTACATAAAATTTAAACTACATTCCCAATGGAATCTTGCAAATTTTTGGGGAAAAATGCGATAGGAAAATTACTAGATGTATGTATATTACAATATGGTTACGATAGACAAATTTTTCCCATTGCAAAATGAAAATTAGACAATTTAGGATAGAAGACGATTCAAAAGTGCCAAACATTTTGATTTTTATTGATTTTTGAATTTGATGGGTATGTATTATAATGTTAAGGTGAGTAAACAAATAATTATTCTCACGTTCATTCATAGGCGCACCATTTAATATACGTATTCAATCGTAATAATTGTTGTATTATGTTTTGGACGTGTTCATTAAGGACTCGTTGAAATCTTTTACAAGGGAACACCCTACATAAAAGACTTCAACGGGTTCGCTACAACATTACAATATCCAAATAAAAAACAAAAAAGATTTTCTTTCGCTTCACACTTCTTTTTCACGACGAGTTTTAGTACACAGTGTAAAAGAAAGTCGCTTTCCGCTTTCTGTCCCTATGTATGCTTAGATCTGTAAACTACTTAACGGTAAATTTCATGTTATTTTTTAATTTTATGCGATAGGGCGATTCCATGTCTTTAAACCCGTACGAAGCCGGGGCGGGTCGGGAAAGTAGATAATAATTTTAGCTTTCATAAAAAATATGAATGTGTGTGAAAAAATTCTTTATTTGTTATTATAAATTACTTGCAAGGTAACTTATAAGTATCAATAAATAAACAAAAATAATTAACAGACATACACGAAATAACAAACGAGGTTACATTCTACTGAATACACAAACAAATACATACTTACGTAGGTATCTAGATATTAACACTAACTTACCTGCCCAGAATGAAACACGTTACATAGCTCCAACGTATAGTCGGTTCCGATCATTTTGCCTAAATACCTTTCTGTGAATGCAGTTTAAAAGACCCAAAACAATATAAAAATTACAAAATAAACATTTTCAAGCGACACAGCCTTCCCCTATCAATCTAACCGCAAACTAACTTTGTTAACTTCATGTTAAACTTCGTAATTTAGCGACGTTGCCTCTCTTACTAATGGCTAACTTCAGTCGACTAACTGGATTTAATTTCAAATTTGTTATGGAAATTTAAGATTTGTTATTAGATATGTAACGTTCACTGTCGCTTGTTTGTACAATAATGAATCATGTTAAGGAGAAGTCATTATTTAAAAATGCAAAACGAAGACATATTTTTTTATATTATATGTATATTTTTATATAAACCTACTAATTAACTCAAAATATGTTTTTGTTGTTGGTCAAATTGATATGTTAAAAAGGTATAAAATATTTTAAGTATTTTGTATTTTGAGAAAGACATTGTTACTAAGATATTAAGTTAGTAGTAAATATTTTTGTTTTAATAAATAAAAGGATAGGTTGATTTATTTTTAAATTCGAATGTTAGTGATACCTATTCTAAGGAAGGACTGGAAGGAAGGGAGGGACGAAGACTGAAGAAAAATACTACTTAGTTTTTTAGTTCTACTAAATTAAATAGAAAGATTAGTTCAGACTAATAAATATTAGATATAGCACCAGGTAGTCGTAGCATAAGCTCTCCCGGCAACTTATATTCCAAAGTATTTAAAAACTTTTACGATTATTATTACTGAAATATGTTCGCTAAAATCATTTTAACTAAAATATAATGAAGAAGTCGGATATAACATTCCCCTTAACAATGAAAGCCTCATTTTTCTACATTTTCTACGCACTGTTGCCAGGTATATTCACCGTGAACCTTCCAAAGGCTAAACGTTTCTACCTCCCTTTTTAACTCATTGGAAAGTCTGTTCTAAAGAAGAGACAGCCAAAGCTGGTAATTCGTTATGTTCATGCATTCCAAAGATTGCCTGTCTCGCTCATCCAGGTGGATTAAGGGCCAGGTAGACAGAGAGGGGTAAACCTGCGCAGTGTCAGTGACTGCTCTGTTCACTCAGGCCGTGTACGTCGCTACAAACTCGTGCGATTCGGCAAGAATAGCAGTCTTACAACTTAGGACTTTATCTTGAGAAAAACGAACGAACTATATCGAAATATAGATTAAAACTTGACAAAAAAATCGTAAACGATAATTGTTGTTGTGTTTCAAGTGATCAAGTTAGGTTTTGAGTGATCAGTGGTGTGTTTGAAGTGTATGTATCGGATCCCGTTGGCCGCCCTATCAAGTAAGTTGACACTGGAACGGCCCATGTATTTGAGTAGGTGTTTTATTGAGGCCAAGTTTTGGATGTGCTGGAGGTCTGAAAGAAACTGGGTGAAGGAAATACTTGGAATTATTATATTAACGTAGCTGATGTGCTTAACAGAACGTGACTTCGCTCAGGCTTGTTGTATTAATATGCTTAAAATACCCGTAGCTTGTTTAATTATGCCAAGTTTAAAAAAAAATTGTAGAAGTGCTTTCTAATAAAACCAATGAAGTTTCAGTAGCAGTTTTTTATAATGGAAATAATAAATCATCTTCGTCATTATCAGCAATCGTCAAATCAAAAGCATTAAGTACTTAAATGTAAGAAGTTGAAGTATACAAACGACCGTTTCAAAATTCAAATGTTTTTGCAAGAATTGCCCAAAAAAATTGAATATAAAAATTAGCGCTCATTAAATTGAAGTTGTTTAGTATCAAAGCCGGTATTACGAATATTAATAATCCAAGTTTAATCTGAATTAAATACACTGCTATCTAAATCAAATTTCTCTTATTTAATGGTTATTAAATGAATTCATTAATTATTCAACTATATTTTTTTTATAGAGAAAATCTCTTCGACGACGAATTTTATAAACGTAATTACAATATTTCGTGTGACTTCGTATATCGTATTAAGATCATCGTAATATAAGTAAAATTTTTCGTATTTTTATGTTAAGTAAGTATATTTTAGATTATCCTAATACCTATTAAGAAATTGTATAATTTTTCGCAGATTAAGTTTTTCCGTAAGATATTCTCATTCCTCTCTTATTGTGTTTTATTTACACATACATTATGAATATTTGAATCAATTTTTCATTCATTTAAGACGTAGAATTTGAATTGGTTAAGTATTATCTGGCTTACAAAAAAGGGCCTACATTTTTTTTTATGTCATAGAGAGGCAAACGAGCAGGCGGGTCACGAGATGTTAAGTAATCACCGCCGCCCATAGACAACTGCAACACCCGCGGAGTTACAGAAGCGTTGCCGGTCTGTAAAAAGCCCAACTTCAAGGTGGGCCCCCGGCTCCCCCACTCACCGGACGGAGCATGACGGCTGATAACCGCCACTCAGGACCGGACGAGCCGGCCCATTCGTGCTACAAGCTAAATATAAGCATGTAGCTGGCTCCACACCACTACAAGTAGTGGCACCATACCACTACTAGTAGTGGCTCCATACCACTATAAAAACCTACATGTAGACCTAATTGCGGAAAGTTGCCTCTAAGGAAAAGAAAAATTCATTTATAAGTAACGACTAATGCTAAGAAGTCTCGTATTTGATAGACGAATGGATTGCTTGTAATTTTTTTTGTAACTAAAACTTGAAACTATGTAAACGAACCTACTTAGTTTGAATGAGTCAGAAGCGAGGCACAGACTGCTTCCATTTAGGGTTGGCAACCCTGAAGTGACGCCGTTTTTTGTTTTTATTTATAGATTGTATTCGATAAATACTTATAGATATTTTATCTAGCCGTTCAGTTGGTAGCTTTGAGTTAATTTCATAATTATGTTTATGAATTAGAAAAAGATATTCACTTGTGCCTAAAGTTTAGAATAGGTGAGGGACCTAGGTATAAAGAAAATTTAAGATTTTATATAAGAATGTTCATTTATATAAATATATAAGGACAAATCACACAAATTGAGTTAGCTCTAAAATAACTTCGAGTCAGGTATTATGGGATACTAACTCAATGACACTATATCTTATAATTAATACACGTGTATAAAGATAAACATCCAAGCGAATAAAAAAAATACAATTTCCCATCTTAAACTGACCAGGATTCTAACCCGGGACTTCTCGGTTGAGAGGCAAGGACTTTACCACTGAGCCGACGAGGCCGTCATGTGCGGAGGTACTTAACAAATTATTAAAATGTTTTAACAAAATATAGAATTCTCATGTCTCTCATTAAATGAGAGAAAATTTTATTCTTTAAAATGGTCAGCCCTAATTTCCTAAAAAAGGAAACCAGTGACCTCTGCTACAGGCAAAATTGCAAAGTGATTCATTTTACTCTTTTTGTTCTTCTTGGAAATAGGAAATTTCATACTACCTACATACATAACGAAATTATAACATTCTATCCTATATCCTTTATGATAGACAGATTTTTACAGATTTTTTTCTGTAAAAAACTTTAATTGAAAAAATGCTGAATATGTAACTTAGTTATTGCAAAACTAATTTTTAAGAAATATATTTTACTAGCTAATGCCAGCGACTTCGTCCGCGTAGATTTTACGAAAAATTATATCCCTCGGGAACCGTACATTTTTTCGGGATAAAAAATAGCCTATCTTTTATTTTAGGTCGTACTGTGCTAAATTTCATTCAAATCTGTTTAGTAGTTTTTGTAAGATGCGCGTACAAACATACAGATAGACAGAGAGACAAAAATTCTAAAAACAATAGTTTTGGCTTCTATAGGCACTATAAAGTGTCCCTATACATTTTATTTTTAAATATCTTCCATGTACAGACATAGCTCAGTTACAATTTTATTATATGTATAGATTATCATCTATTTTCATCAGTATAAGAAATGATTATATCCAATCAATTGAAATGTTTTTTTTTTCTTTTAAAAACAATGCCTACTAGTAAAATACTAAAAGAATTACACTTAAAATACATACTAATTTAGTGTTATCTGTGTAGATCCACGTAGTTTTCTGAAACAGAACGGAAATTAGTAAATTACCCAAAGATATGAAGTTATTTCTTTAAGAACTTCAAGGTGTTCAACATTGAGTAAGTTATTTACTTACGAAATTTTAATGGGGATATGCGTTTGTATATAACGTATGTAAGCTAATATGTACATAGATGTGTTTCATTATTATTTATATTATATTGTATGCAGTAAGTACATTTTTGAAATATTTACGCGAAACCGGAATACATACTTCACACAAGTAAATATACTTTCGTTAAAAATATTTCACAATGAGTTTTAATTTAAAAAAAAAACTTACTTACCGTTAGTTAAGTTGACCAATTATTAATTTATTATTTATCTAGCTTAATAGATTTTTACATCGACCCCGTATTTTAATATAATTAATTTCCTCGTAAAATTAGGTATTGGACCCGTTTTATATTGCCATTTGAATTTACTTAATTTATTGTAACCGAGCGAGGAGCTGACAAGATATTATAGTATCCATTGATCGGTCGAAGTCGCGGGCATTAGCTACTACAAAATACAAAAATTATGGCTATTTTTTTGGATATTTTTTTCTAAAGAATATATTTTATCTTTTTAAAGTACATGTGTTGACGTATAAAATAACCATGTGTATGTGTAATTTAAAATATTTTTAATTCAACAAATGGAAAGGTACAATGCAAATATTATAATGATTTCAATGTCATTGTCCGATATTGCATACTTTATGAAGAATTGTTGTTGACCTTGGTAGTCGCTAATTAAAACCAATTTAAATTCATACATTTTTGGTCTACTAATGCTAATTAACTCACGGTCTGTTTCCATTATATTAAAAAAAAACCTAAATAAAAGTAGTTTTCCCTGTACGCTTTTTCGCGAAACCGCACAGTTCCTAATAGAATTAGTCTATGATTCGACAGAGGGTCTAGTCTATAACTATGACAATTTCATCCAAATCGGTGTAGTCGTTTCTGAATTTATTGGATATAAACAAAATTACAAATGTTTACATATTCTTAATGAGTTATTTTCATGTAAACTATTAAGTTCTTACATAAATAAAGATGTTCTTACACAATTTATTTTTTTATTGGTTGTATTGATAAGTAATTTAAGTATTTGTTTATTAGCTCGAGTTCATGAGTTTTTCATTTTTCAGTTTTTATCAATCTTATTAGATTTCTCATAAACAAGTATTTTATTTTACATTAAAGATTATTAATGTGAAATAAAATCTTTTATTTCACATTAATAATTCATGATTATTATTTTATTTTACACGTATATCTTCTCAGATAACTCAGAAAGTTCCCAAAAAGAAAAAAAGTCTGCACCGCAACACGTCTTGAACTTGACTGTTGACCTCTGGCCGCTTTCGGCCTGCTTTGTGAACTGTGTCGCATACGGTGATACTGCAGACTGATTACGTGTAGACCACGCAGGTGTATAGATGAGTGTATAAAACGCAAAAAAGCGCTGCTTTATAAAGGCTCGCGAATAAAAATAATTTTTGGTTTATTTTTCTTTTATATTTCAGTCTGAGAGAGAAGATGTCTGTTTGCATAGTGGTAGTAAATGCTAAGATTAAGCCTAAGATTATAGATTTTTTTTTATAATTAATTACAAAAATGTTTAAGAGCATGGTGGAGATAGGCGCTCGCTTCGCTCACATGATAAGGTCGAATTATTTGTGATGTTTTGTACTGTTACTCACAAAATGACCTAGCAGTAACAGTAATGGACAAAAGCAATTTTGTTATGGAAATCAGCATGCAATTTTGATTGCTGGTATTCTTTGCGTGTCAAATACGATTGAGTAATATTTCTGTTTATCGATTCTTATTTAGTATTTTTTGGTAATAGGCACAGGGGCGGCTTAACGTGCAGGGTGTGCAATGCACACGGGCGTCGCCGTCTCAGGGGGCGCCGCGGCGCTCCCTGAGTAGCCGTATAACGTTATCACTCAAATCACTCTTGTGATTTTTTGTAAATCACAAGAAATTTGTGTTGTTAAAATCAAAATTCAAACTTATTTACTACAATCCATGATACCAATTTGACGCATAACAGCTAAGGATGCAACAGGAAACGCATAAGGATAATGATGATACAAGGGTAGTCTGCTTGGAATAAGTCTCTGAGTGATACCAATAAAACCAACATTGTGTGAATTTGCATTATTTACGTCGCGTGTGAGTACGTCAAACACTTTGAATATCTCAAGACAATTGGAAGATTTAACGTTATTTCGTCTAATTAAGCGTGCAATTAGCATGCTGTAGAAATATTTCAATTTAACGTTCGGTTATGTTCTATTCAAGGAATTATAAATTGGATAATAATTAAAATGTCTGCGCGATACGTGATCGATTGTTGAAATATGGACAATATTAAATTATATCTCTATATATATATATATATATTATAGCTCTTCTATTTTTAACCCCCGACAACAAGGAGGGTGTTATAATTTTGAAGTGTGTGTGTCATTCTGTCTGTGCCATCATAGCTTCCAAACGGGTAAACCGATTTGGACAACTCTTTTTTTGTCAGGAAGATAACCTATTCGATAGTGTTCTTAGTAATGTGTTAAGCCCCCGACGCAAAAAGAAGGGTGTTAAAAGTGTGGTTTGTTATATTGTGTCGGGGGTTTTTGAAATTTTTAATTTAATGACATATGTTGAAAATTTTTGGGCAGAATGGCAGACTTTGTACTTTGTACGTATTTCTCATTATGTGGTTAATCTTTATCGTTCAAAACTAAACACTGAAATACTTAGCTTTAATTTTCAGTCAGTGCATTCTTAGTCAACATAGCTAGGCCGCCACTACTATGTTGCGTTAGGTAAATGCGCAAAGCACTTATGATTTGCAACGCATCTTCGCAACATGAGGTTACATGCATTCCGCAAATGTACATGCAAATTATTGACGCGAAACTAATTTAAGACTTACGATTGTAAAGAAAATTTTAATTGCATAGACATATTCCTGGAATCTATATACACGGAGGTCTGTAAGGTGATTGATACACAAAGTTAAATTATTTATCCGAGCGTTATCCCGGTTCAACTCAGCAGTAACGCTTCAGAGCCCGGGGTCCGTTACCTAAACCTGGAAATTTGGTGAGGCTACTGGTTTTTACACAGAGCGACTACCATCTTACCTCTGCAACCCAAAGAGGAAACCAGGAGTCCAGAAATAATCCTAGAATAAGATAAACACGAAAGTTCAACGCACTGACGTTAAAACTAGATTCCTGTTTTGTTGATAGGTTTTTTGTATGTAAGTGAACACTACGAACGAAATTTTGAGAAACCAAATGAAAACACGGACGTTATCAAGAAGAATGTTAGAGAGTAAATAAAGAATTTACGACTAAATAAAAAGTAAAGATTATTGTCCTGATAAAAGTTATTTAATGTCTTAAATAATCAGCATAACAATTTTATCGCATAAAATCATTCTTCTAACTATACGGAATATATTTATGATTTTCCGGGCTTTCCGGAACTTATGTAAACAATAAATAGCGTTTCTTTATTACCTGATAATTTAACCAGTTATATTTCCTAAGGAATGTTGAGAATGTTTAAAATACTAAATAGTTCACAGTTTTCGTCATGAATACAGACGGCTATCACGCAAAAAAATAATTATCCAAATAAGTAACTAAAAATATAGGGACTAATCACACAAATTTAGCCCCAAACTAAGTTCGAAGCTCGTATATGGGATACTAACTCAACAATACTATATTATAAAACAAATATACATATAGATAAACATCCAATCAGAAAAAGATAATTTACCATCATGACTTATTCGAGGATCGAACCCGGGAGCTCCTGGATAGCAGCCAGTCACGTTAACCGCTACACCACGGAGGTCGTCGATTGATAGTTTGGGAGTTTCACAAATGACCGCATTGAAATAAATTCTACAGGATTATTACATAAATAAACAGACACAGTATACATATCACGTTTTATCACTTAGGGGGTAAACTCAGCTGAGTCATAAGACTCCAAGGATAGACTCCAAGGCTACGTTTAACTGAATGATGGGGATTGGTGTAATGGAGACTCAGATATAGTGACGTTGTTGCTAGATAATCATCTATTGAAATAATCCAAGCCCTTTTTCTCGATGGAACATTGAAGTAAAGTATATTAGAACCTATAGGGGTAGGTAGAGACTACATACTTCCACTTACTGACATACTATCTTCGCTTCCTCCACATTCATGTGAATTGCCACCTTTATATATTATATTTATTCAACCAATCTTTTCAAACACGCTCGTCGGTTAAGGGTACTTTTGACATGCCCTTTTCTAAGAATGTCTTTTAATTGGTCAAAATAAGTTCTTCTGGGCCTACCCTTTCCATCCACTTTATATTTATAAATGACAAAATTCAGTCTTCCCATGACATAATCAAGCTAAAATAATTCTTGTTAGTAAAAGTGTAGAAAGAACTAAGTGGTGGTTAATTTATACGTTTGTCGTGATCCACGGTCGTGATGATGCGACTAGGTGGATGCTAATCAAATGCACGACCGCTTATGAAGATAATCATAGACTACGGTGTATGGATAAGTGCCTCTTTACGTATGTAATAATAAAAAATAGGTGGCTATGTGTAAGTTGGATTTACGTAGTAGATGTTCTGTAAGCATGAAATGTTGTCTATAAGTAGTTTTGTTTATATGTAAATAATTGGGAGTTCAGCCCTGTTTTTGTACATTTTAACTCTTAAGTTTATTTGAGTCTTATGGGTCATAGAGACTTAGAATGTTTATCAAACAAATACTCAAACTAAGACCAGTTTACGATAGTAGAACCTTGGGATGTACCTTTATAATTTGTTATCAAGCTTTAATCTAAATAGAGAATCAAACTTTGGCCCTTAAAGTCAGAAACTAGTATTATTTTATAAGTATTTTTACCTATGATTTTTACGCACCAAAATTTACGCCAAAACTAACCCATGGACATGATTACATGAACATGTACCATTTATTAGAATTATTAATTTTAATATGGTTTTTTATCGTATTCCAAGCTTAGGAATCGAACTCTAGACCTCCAAAGTCCATAACTAGCAGTATTTTGCAACATTTCTAACACCATGTATTGTCCTTATGTGAGACGTCCTACTAATACCGATACGCGTGAAGGCGACAGCTCGGTGTGTGTAGTATCTATGTCGTAACTCCATTGTCTGCATGGAAATTAATATTTTCCGCTGAGGTCAACGATTACGTGTTAGTAATCAATCGATTTGAAGGTAATACATTGTTTAGCTTGTTTTGGAATTCGGGTTAACGTAAAAATTGAGAATATAGTTAATTGCATGTGTTAATTTTAGTAATAGCTATTTAAATCGATGTTATTCTGAGGGTTAATTGGTTAGATAACATTATTAGTTTGACAGGAAAACGTTGTATGAGTCACAAGACCATGAAAAATGGAGCGAGAAATGGAGGCCGGCCGCGACCTATACTGAAATTATAAAGATAAAATTTAATAAATTTGTATTGTATTTTTTTTTACTTCGTTTGGTAAATTCGACAGGTGAACTTGGACAAGCTGTTTACTAAATCTACTAGGAACTCCTGTGTATAGTAGTATTTAGTTTAAAATAGTTACTCGCCCCAGCTTAACGTAAATTATTAATCAGAATTGGTTATGTAACACCTTAAAATTTGCATTGTTTTATCAAAGTATAAAAGCACAGTAGGCAATACTTTTTATTTATTTACTTTTAGAAAAATTTCCTTTCAAATATATAAAACATTGAAATTTTCCCTGTACGTTTATGATTCACTAAATAAAAATTCATTGGTCACTATGATCTCAGCGGAAAGTGTAAGATGATCTCATCACTGCACTAAGTATCTTAAGAAGATATGTACATACATATATATTTGATGATACTTTGTTTTCTTAGCAGAGTCATAAACTAGGTCCATCTTAGTACATAGCATTATGTATGTATGTGGTAGAACGCCGGTTAAAACAGTCTGTCTGTATCTTAAGTTTGCTGTATGTAGACAAACATGAAAACCCAATCTTAATGATAGTAAAAGTGGTATATTTCGAATTAAATGAGACCTTATTTGAGGCGCATCTATCGCGCACTTTTATAAATAAATAAATATATA
>JADGIL010038647.1:334-20456 GCA_020352625.1 Cactoblastis cactorum
TTACGAGCAAATATGTTATAAAACAAAGTTTCTCAAATTCAAAGTATTCATAAGTATTCTATAAAAGTTCAAAGTTCTTCAAATATATTTAAAGGCAAGAAAATCCTATGTCAAAAGTAATTAATTTTGATAAAACTGTAGGTACATGGAAGATATTTATAAAAGCCAGATTTTTTTTATTTTTCTTAGGAACAATATTAGTGGTCATTCTTTATAGGGATAACTAAAAGCAGAAACGATTTTTTTATCTATGTGTATATTATATCTAACAGCTGTATCATTTAAGGTATAACTTAAATGTGGCATCGATTTCATTTGTTTTGTTTTTGATTTAAAAATGCAGTTATAACCAGAGATATTGTAAGTAGTAAGTTACGCGCGGTTGAAGTCACTGGCAGGAGCTATTCAAATATTAATAATCATCAAAAAATAATGAGACATATTGCTTAACCAACCTAAAGGTCATACACGGGAAGTAGTCAAAGCCCTATGCCCTATCAGCATTGACCTTGAATACTGATAGACAGTGAACTTGATTGAATTGTTGATGACATTTATTGAATAATGGCCCATCCTCCAACACACGCTTCGAGGCTTTGATTGACGTAATTCGACTGTAAAATGAACTCCTTTCATGTTTTATCGATTACTAGCTAATGCCCGTGACTTCGTCCGCGTAGATTACTTAGTACTACTACAATAAATGATATCCCTCGGGAACCGTACATTTTTCCGGGATAAACAGTAGCCTATCTTTTATTCCTGATCATCATTCATCGCTATGCCAAATTTTATCCAGATCCGTTCGGTAGTTTTTGTGTGATGCATGTACAAACATACAGACTGATAGACAAAAATTCTAAAAACAATGTTTGTGGCTTCTATAGGCCCTATAAGGAGCCCCTATATATTTTTTTCTTAAATATCTCCCATGTACAGACAAAGCTCAGTTACAATTTTATTATATGTATAGATAATAGATTTTATTTTACATATGTAAGTACTAACTTTTCCTGCGGCTACGCTCGCGACCTACATATATTTCCCAGTCCCATCGGAATTTTGTATAATCCTATCTTAGAAAGCATCTACGTCCTGAAGGAACCACCATGTAATATATAATTTAAGACCCTTAGCACTTATAGTTTCTAAAATTTTGTGATAAGTATTTTTCGGTTTTATAAATATATATTTTTTTATGACAGAGGGAGAGGCAAACGAGCAGGCGGGTCACGTGATGTTAAGCAATCACCGCCGCCCATGGACACCTGCAACACCCGGGGGATTACAGGAGCGTTGCCGGCCTTTAAGGGATTTACACGCTGTTTTCTTTAATATTAAGTTATTCAATATATATTTTTAAAATAAACTGTGTTAACTGACAACTGATATCTGCCAAACGTCTTCTGAATGAAAAAGTATCATAGGCCACAGGTCTACAACTCTTTGTTTTAGGTACAAATTTCAACAAAAAACAATCAATTTATGTATACGGGTAGTGAAGATAATTTGTTTTTATTTTATACCTATGTAAGAACTCTGTCGATGTTTATCGAAATCCTAAGGTGAAAGTAAACTGCTTAGGTTAAATGTTCCAGAAAAAGGGGCGAATTGGCCATAAATGTCTATGTTCTGAAGTTTAAATGAAGATTGTTTACGCTTGAAAACAGTCTTTTGTTTGTCATTGTATTTATTGACTCGTGTTTGAAACAGTTATTGATCCCAGATTATCGTAAATACTGTACCCTCCCCAGATAGGGGGTTTTTATAGGCCGGCAATGCTTCTGTAACCCCGCGGGTGTTGCAGTTGTCTATGGGCGGCGGTGATCACTTAACATCGCGTGACCCGCCTGCTCGTTTGCCCCCCTCTGACATAAAAAAAACTGAACGATAGTTCGTCTACGTGGTCTAGAGGTCGTTTGCCTTACGATTTGGAGGTCTAGGGTTCGTGTCTATTTGGAGATATGCAACTAACACAAAATTAATATTAATTTATGAATCTATTTCTTGTTTTAATTGTTGTTGTTTTGTTATTATGTAACTTTAATTAAAATATGAATATTAAACAAGATCATTTTCAAACAAACCTTTTTAATATAAACTCTCACCGCTCTCAAAGCTCGCGTTCGAGTTTTGAGAGTCCATTGAGGCGTGTTGAAAGAGGATATTTGTGCTTCTGCCGGTTCACTACCACAAAATAAGGAGAGTACAGATTTAGTCTCAGTGAGAACGACATTTATGTGCTGCACTTGACCTGACTGACATTTACAATCTGTACTTGAAGAGAAGCAGCATGGAACATCAACAAATATCAAAAACAATTGTCATAATGTATAATAAGGGAGTACCTGTTTTGATCATCAAAATCAGAAACTTTATAGTGTGTTGAATTTATAAAATGTATTCAAAGAACAGGAAAATATAATTTAAAAAAACGTACAAAAAATAGAACATAAGAGTAATATTTATCTGGACATAATGAATAAAAAAATCAAATTATTACTTATACAACTAAATAAAAGAAAAAAAAATAGCTTTCTTTTAAGTAAGCTATGCAGGTTTTCAAATGATATTTTCTATTTCTGTGTAATTAGAGATTAATATGCCTTAAGGTTAAATTACGGCAAACGAAGAGAGCTTACACTTTCCCTACATCAAGTACATTGTTGTGCTAAACTTTACTCAAAAAAACACCTACATAATATAGATTAAGTGTAGCATAGTAATTTAAACGCATGCCTGGGAGCATGCCTGAGTAGCAGTCAAGCAATTATACCACGTAGGTCATCGTTGGAGGAATTGGCGAGTCCTTATAAAAATATTTGGGCAAGTTTCTAGATTCATGTACTCAACGATATTAAAAACAAATTAAAAGTGTATTTGGGTTATCCATCTATATGTTAGATATTTTATACAACTATCCAACTACCCAGGATAGCCTGCCTCAATGGGAGAGGTTGCTCGATGAATTTTTCAAGCATTCGTATCATAAAATTCGTATATTTTATACAAATAAATAAATATATTATTTTAGTTCAAGAACAAAATAAACTTTTATGTTGATTAGTATTATGCATTTGTTATAAAGGAACCCATTTTAGAAAATTAAACATATTAGATGTTGTTAGAAATATCGCCAGTAAGAACTAAGTAGAGTGTACTGCATTTACAGAGAACGATGGATGGCTATGACAAATTTGAATTTTGTGTTTGAGACGAGTGTTTTAATTTAAAGAATAACTTCTTATCCCTAACTATTTTCGAATCAGGCATATAAATAACCTATGAAATAATTGTTTTTGGATATCTATCTATATTACATATGTATATATATGTATGTTAGTATCTCGTAACAAGTAAAGTCTCAAAATTAACTATTTGGTGTTGACCAAATCTTTGCTATTTATTGGTCTTCTTAACTACCTTATGTTCACGATCTAAGCTTATAATCGTCAAACTTAAAAAAAAGTAAACTTACGTAGGTACTATCGATTTATTGAATATCGGTGAAGTGAAGGCTCGATAAAAAAGCAAGCATTTCATAAAAGTCCGAGCAACAAGTCAATAAATATATCGGACGGACGAAGAATGGAGATTATTGCCTGGAAAGGTCAGAGAATAACGCAATAAACAGCCGTATTAAAAATTTATTGACGCCTTCTATTCGCTGTATTTCTGTAAGGACTGCCTTTATTCTAACGTATGCCGCCTTCAGAGTCAGTTTTATATACGTTTTACATACTAAAAACTGACTCTTTTAACATTTATTGTAATATACATATTCATGTAATAAAACTGTAACCGAGTCCGATGTCTTACATCGTAGGTACTAAGGCATAATAAATTTAGGGGATCTTTTTAGGACCTATAGTAGCTGAAACGATTTTTGTCTGTTTATATAGCATTTTACGCAAAAATTAATGGATGGAATGTGATGATATTTTCACAGTTGCATTGTAGAAGGTCTCAAAATATAACGTTTCATCTTGATACGCTGTTTAGAACCCAAGATATTGAGAATAATAGTTATGCGCGGACGTCGTCGCGGGCATAAGCTTGTTAAAAATAGTTCAATAACATCAGCAATACACCCGGCTTAGGCATCTTTTCGTACAGTAATATTTAATATGAGTCTTGGCATATGATATCTCTCGACCTCACCCGGGATAAGGTGACAAAAATATTCGCCCAATTCTTCATCATATCCGATTGACAATTTCATCCTTCGTCACGTTTAGAAATATATTGCTTTGAGTAAAACGTACCGAAATAGAATACGCCAAATCCTATAATAACAAAGCCTCGTTGACGTTGATATTGAACGACTATTAAAACAAACATTGGATTTTATATAAGCTGTCAGGTCGTATATTTGAAAGTTCTGTGTTTGTCATACTAGTTAGTAAATATTGTCCTCGTTCCTTTATTTTTCGTATATAGGTACAATACAGGTAATTTGTTTTTTTCACAAATATAAAATTGACATAACATGGCTTTTGTCTCAAATTCTAAGGATATTTATGTATGTATATACAATCTATATAAATAATAAAACTATACTTTATACAAATAAGATATTACAAGCACTAAAAACAACGTAAGAAGTCATTATAGGCGCAATAGAAAGAAGCTTAAACAATTTCAAGAAGTTTTATCTGTTTATTCGAGCAATGCGAAAAATCTACTTGATGAAATCTAATGCGGTTATCACAATTGTATCGTAGAGATCTTACTTAAAATAAAATATATGACGTGCGTTTCATCTCAATACTACGCCACGCCGCGGCCCTTAGAATCCGAGATATTAACAGTGGAAAGCTAGGCCGGATTAGATCTCGGAAATAAGCTTGTTATCTACTCGTAATAGACGACTCGTGTAAGTAAAAGTTGGTTTTAATTTCCATTTATCGTTAAAAACTCAATCAATAATAGGTTTACCTGACAGCTGCTACTAATTATAATTCCTTTGGCATAAAATACAATAGTAAACAAGACTACGCGTGCGTTGAGTTCCCTAAATAATCATACGCATTGTTTCTTCAATGAATATTCGATGCACATACGCTGTGTTAAATATTTCGATGGAAAGTCTCTAGTGGCTTTGTGGGGTCATACAATATCTTGAGTACAGAAGAGTACTTGGAATATATCTTGCTTTTTTATTGGATTGGCAGAGTTGATACAGTTGGTTCTATTTAAGGTCCTCTTTTCGGTGTTAATATTTTATAGTAGGCTTGCCTTTGTGAAATTTGATTATATGGCGCATTGTTAGATAAAAACTATTCCAGTGGTGGCATTTCCAGTGTCTTAAACTACCTCTATACCATATTTCATCCGAATCCTTTCAATATTCTCGAAGATTTATTGAAAACGAAAATAATATCTATACATAATAATAAAATTGTAACTGAGCTATGTCTATACTTGGGACATATTTAATAAAATCATGTATAGGGGCTCTTTATAGGACTTATAGAAGCCAAAACGTTTGTTTTTAGAATTTTTGTCTATCTGTCTGTCTGTATCTTTGTACGCGTATCACACAAAAACTACCGAACAGATCTGGATGAATTTGGCACAGCGATGGACTATGACCTAGATTAAAAGATACCTTTTTCCGGGATAAAAGGAGCCACATTTATCCCGGAAAAAGGTACGGTTCCCGAGGGATTTAATTTATTGTAACCGAGCAAGGAGCTGACAAGATATTATAGTATACATTGGCCGGCGAAGTCGTGGGCATTAGCTAGTGTGACATTGCTATACATTGTGTTATATGTCTAAACCTCTTTATTTTTTATAGAGTCGTATTTATGTGAACAGTATTTTAAATAAATTGTGAATGCACCATTTGATTATGAGACGCCTAGTGATTAGTAATTAGTTTGTTAACTTATAGAGGTGTCAGTGAGTCATGGTTACCACTTAAGTTTCTTTGACGTACAGACCGTGATGTGTGTTATACGAGACAATGTAAACTTTTATTCAAATGAGTGAGTTAGAAAGCAGTAATAATATAAAAGAGTTTAAAATTGAATTTTTTGAGTCACGGGACCATTACATTCAAAAATTATAAGAAGCTAAAGTAGTGTCAAACAGAAATTCTTCGTATTTTACAAACATTTTCTATTATTCCTGTAAAAAATTACTATATTTGAAAAGATTTTAATTTTAGAGCAATAATAGTTTGTAGCTTAAATATGTCATTTTTTCAAATAATTACGTATATAAGAGTATGTCTTTTTTTTATGTTAGAGGGAGCCAAACGAGCAGGCGGGTCACGAGATGTTATGTGAACACCGCCGCCCATAGAAAACTGCAACACCCGAGGGGTTACAGAAGCGTTGCCGGCCTGTAAAAACTCCCCATTTGGGGAGGGCGGAGAAGTTGGGCCCCCGGCTCTCCCACTCACCGGACGGAGCACGACAGCTGATAACCACCATTCAGGCGTCGGTCTTCTGTGGGAGTGTGGTACTTCCCCGGACGAGCCGGCCCATTCGTGCTACAGGCTAAAAAAGAAGTTTGTAGCTGGCTCCACACCACTACAAGTAGTGGTTCCATACCACTGTTAAATCAATATCTTATTTCTAAATCAAGTTTTAATAATGGTATTGGTTAACTCACATACATTATAATATGTTTGATATTGCACTTGGAAAGTACGTCATCATTGAAAGTCAAAGCATAGTAGCTCATATCTTGTGGAACGTGGGAGCAATTAAACCAATCGGCCGAACAATGGGGGGATTGTGAAAAAACAACTAACGATCGGTGTTTTGTTAACGTTACTGTTAGCTATCGGTTGTGTAACTGTCGGATGTCTTGAGATCACTATGTGCAAGATCATTTTTAATGAACGTTGCATTAATTATTTTGATGATACAATGTCCACGTAGTTCGGGAATGTTTAGAATTTCATTTGTTTGGTAGTCTATACCTTTTAAGGATTCCGTACCCAGAGGGTAAAACGGAATCCAATTACTAAGACTCCGCTGTCCGTCCGTCTATCTGTCTGTCACCAGGTGCAATCTCATGAATCAAGATAAGTAGCTAGGCTGTTAATATTTTCACCGATGATGTATTTCTATTGCCGCTAAATTTAGCCGCTAGCAAATACTACAAACGAAATGAAATATAATAATTGCCATTTTTTGCCGTTCTACATCGATAATGGTACGGAATCCTAAGTGCGCGAATTTGACTCGCACTTGGCCGGTTTTTTGTATTTGAAGTGTATAAACTATTACCGTTTTGATAAATGATTTGATTCGATTTGAATTATCATACACCCTCAATTATAGACCATGAACCATTTTTTTACCCCAGCTAACTGTACTCATGAAAATATACGCTTATGTCCTAGATTTCCTAGAATTTGCGTAATTTGACACCACTGAATTTAAATCTTGGTGTGAATTATAAAAGACACCATACGATTAACGATAGTTTGAAATCTATATTTCATAATCCCTTTAAGAGGTATTTTCTACACCTTGAGTAGTTGAAAATCCTTTTAAATGAAATAAGAACCTTACCCGCCCTTCTAATGTGGATAGTGACCTTGTACTCTCGATAATATCCTACCATTATAATTCCATGCCAGAAAACGCGCTCTCATAATATTCCGATGCACAAAATAGCAGAATTAATATGTCAGAAGCACGCTTCTTCGTAACCCTGATGTGTTTTGGTTGAACAGCGAATATGACGCACTTGTTGCTTTGACGTGTATAGGTTTTGTTGAAATATTATAAATTTTAATTATTTCTAGATAATATTCATCCTTATGCAACATGTTACTGACGAGGTTAGAAGCAATAAATGCTAGGCAAAACAAAATGAGTATTTTTAAAAGCATTGAGATTTTAGATTATACGTTCTACAATTATAATAATAATAACTTTCTTTATTTTCTTTACAAAATTACAAATACATACATGCATGATTGCTTGCAAATTATACAATGGATTTTGTGAAGACTGGTGCTTGAAATAGGTTGAGGCAACCTGTCACACAAGACACCAGGTCTCCACCTCCTAGAAAACTAGGTTTACAGTTTGTTGCATAACGATTAAGTAACTGTTAAAATATAAACTTAAATAAATAGAGTAAAATAAATAAATAATTATGGAGTGTCTATTCTTAATGAAGTTATTAAGTAGTTTTTTTTTGTCTCGCGAAAGTATCTGACATGACTTACGACAGACTATTGCCATAAAACTGTAGTATTATGACTCATATAAAGGTAGGTTTTAGAAAGTCAAGGATTTTCAAGCAAACTTTTAATAATAATTCTAGTAAGTCTAAAACATACAAATTACAGATGTAATAAATAACCCATGTTTAACATTTATGAGACAGAAAGAGCCAAAAGTCATGAAACTCAAAGGCCACACCTTAATAAAAAAAAGCACTTAAAAGGACTTAAAAAATAATGAAGATATATTCAAATGTAACCGTTCTACATTTTAACAATGCAAATCTAAAAGTGCTAGCTTCAAAAAGTCTTCAAATTAGAATGAAATCTTTATATTATTACTAAATAACTCTATTTTTTCAACATGTTATCGACATCATAATAAAACTAATTTCACTGTCAATAATTAAGGTGATTTACACATACAGATTGCTTTTATTTCTCGTGAGAATGCTTTGTATGCGCGATAGTACCGTGGCATGCAATCACCCAAGTCACAACATAAGGTCAGCACAGGAAAGATACCATTAATGAAGGTAATCACAAAAAAGATTTTCGAACGTATGGTTTAGGGGTAAATTAAAATATTATCTGGTAAGCATGAACTAATTTTATGAAGTACATATTTGTTTTATTGTACGTGAGAAAAGATGGATAGACTGTGTGAAGAAGGATATGAGGGAAAAGGGTGTGAATGACCTTTTGACGAGTGACAGAAGAGTATAGAGAATATGACATACTGCGCCGACCCCAAATAGTATGGGAGCAGGGCAGGCAGATGATATGTACGTGAGTACAAAAAATTTTTATTTTTATAAGAAGATAGGCAAATTATGGTGCCTTAACAAACTTAAAAGATAAATTTAAATTTAGGAGAAGCGCAAGTCAAATTTATTGCCTAATTTATGTAAAACCTTTATATATAGAAAGTAGATAGATAACTGAGTATATTGCCTCTTACTGTTACGTGATTCACATCTGTAAATACTTTATTTTACAGTCTGTTATAGAAGCTTATTGGATTTTCTATTACCGTTATTATATAGGAGTTATAAGTACATAAACCTTTATTTATTAAGGATAATAAATTTTTAATTTAGTTGCAAGTAACCATTACATTTTTTTATACAATCTTAATTACTTATGTGTCTTTTACTTTGTAAGATTATAAATTTATGTTCGTAACATAATCAAAAATCTAAAGGAAAGGTATGAAAACTTATTATTTATATACTTTCCGGTTCGGAAAAGTTAAAGAGTACAAGTATCTAATAGTTTTCGCCAACTCATACCACGGTCTATAAACCACGAGAGATTCGACGTGAAAATGTCAAAACAAAATTTAGCTCCACACAATTTTTCTATCAACGGAAGACTGGTATTACATTCACCTCTGCAAACGAGTTACCGAGTAATGTTTTTACCAAGTTTACACTACGTTAATTCGGACAATAGCCCTACGTGTACATTAGACCCTTGGTCACAATGGAAACAACCCACCGTGAACTACGAGTATATTTCCCGCTCACTCTTTGATGTTCAACTCAAATATTATTTCACAGTACCTAATTGGCTTTGTAAATTTAGGCTTGAATAGGATTTCCT
Source organism: Cactoblastis cactorum (assembly GCA_020352625.1). Taxonomy (NCBI): domain Eukaryota; kingdom Metazoa; phylum Arthropoda; class Insecta; order Lepidoptera; family Pyralidae; genus Cactoblastis; species Cactoblastis cactorum. Next base: position 10,137 of record JADGIL010038647.1, read on the forward strand.
GACCTTATTAAGGTATTCACTGAAAGAACTGAGGATTACCTAGAACCATTGTAACGAACAAAGGGCTTTAGGTTAGTTATAAAACGTTTTATAATATGCTTTATTTTGCTCATGTCTTCTCTTCTTCTTTTTCTTCCTGCCTTTATCCCAGTTTAGTTAGGCAGTTTATTTTGCTCCTGTATATTTTATAAACGCCACCGTTCACAACTTTACTTATGAATTAAATTCATAACTACGAACAGGAGTCAGTCTAATCAAAGTCCAGTCAAAGAGGTGGGTTCGGGTTTCTGTTTGACGACCTCTGTGCTGTGGTGGTTAACGTACCTGACCGCTACTCAGGAGGTCCCGGGTTCGATCGCCGGTCAGGTTATGATGGAAATAATCTTTTTCTGATTGACCTGGGTGATTTATATTTATACAATGTGTATTTATAATGCGATATAGTATCGTTGAGTTAGTTCCCATAAAACAAGTCTCGAGTTTACTTAAAGCCTAATTCTTTAGTGTGATTTGTTATACATATTTTAGTTATTTATATATATTAAGTGGACCATAAAAATGTGTATTTAAGGGAAAATGTAAGTACAGGTTGTTCGCTTAAAAACGTGTTATTAATTTACTTTTTGTGAAGTTCAAAAAGGTTTCGATAAAAGGAAAATGCCAAGAAAACTTAATTCTTTATTTTGAAAAATAACTACATTATTATTTAAATCAATTCATTATATTGTTAACTGATAGATATTTATGATGTTTAAGCATATTAAAGGCATATAACTAATAATAATTAATTATCCTATTATTACTAGCTAAAATGTTCTAAAACTAGTTAGTTCAAGCCATAAATCACTTGCTAACAGGTAAAATTTGTACTATTTATCAGCAACTATAAAGTTAAGTGACGAAAGAACTTAAAGTTTCGTAGATTTCGTATTTAGTATGTCAGCTAGGCAAATCATAATGATCGTTATAACGTTATTTGCTTAAAATCGAGATAAAATACGTGTCTGCTTATGTTTAACCGACTTCAAAAAGGAGGTGGTTCTCAATTCGGATAGTTTTTTTTTATGTATGTACATCGATTACGCCGATGTTTCTGGTCCGATTTACGAAATTCTTTTTTTATTCGACGCAGAATGTTTGCCATTGTATTAAAAAAAAAGTACAGGAAGAAAAGTGACGTCGACGTTGAAGTCGGTGCCTTTATAATGCCGTAAATCTAGTAAAATGGAGTAATTATACTTCAATCGTTATTACTAGATGGCGCTGCTGTTAATAAGAGGCACCGACTTCAAGCGGTGATAAAATATAGAGTTAGTATATAACAATTACTTACGCACTATTTGAAAATAACGCTAATTATTATTATTTTATTCTTTTTAGTTCTTGTGTACAATACGCACATTTGAAGTCGGTTTTTTTAAACGTAGTTTTATTTATACTCTGAAAAGAAATAGTACATACATATATTATATTTTACATCTTAGTATTACCTAGATGTGCTAAAACTACATTATATTGAGCATAAGTTTTGAACGTATTAATAAATTATAATTAAAAATTAGATTAAGAGGGAGATATTTACTTTTGTATTGAGATGGATGGACAATTACTACAAACTTACGTCATAAATGGATAAGGAAAGCTCAGGACAGAGAAAGATGGCGTATTATATTATAAGGAAGCGTGGCAGTTGGCAAAAAATGGCAAAAAAGGACAGGTGATTATGACGAATGGCCAAGAACAAGTCTACCTTTATTCATGAAGGATTTTATATCTGCAAAAAATTTTGGGAGTCGATTTTTTCCAAACAATAAAATTATTCCTAAAAATCGCTCAACAAAATGTTAACAGAACCTAGAGTTGTGAGAGTCAAAGGCCACGCTTCGCTGAACGGGCGTATTAATTAAATTTTCAAGGCTTTTCTTTGATTGACTTTTACAATAATCGCGGAGAGATGGAAAGATAAACTGCAGGCATATTTTACGTGATCAGATCAGCATGGAAGCAAAGAGATAATGAAAGCGAATATATTTGAAAATATTCAATACAGATTTCGTTCAGAAGTAATTTTCGTCTATATGTACGGGTTACACAGGTTTTTAACCTCGCTCTAGATCCCGATGGCCCATTGAAATCACTCCAATTTGAAAGAACCTCTCTCATTCATGATTTTCTACCCTTTTTAACATGAAAGGGTGTATGTTAATATTCGGTTCTTAGGTATTTATGTTTATTGACAGGAATGAAAAACATATGTTGCTTATTATATTGGTATCTTACTTTACTATAAATGCGAAAGTTTGTTTATGAAGGTATTTGTGCTCGGAACTCGATAACATTTGGTAGAAAGGTAATCTAGAATAACATGTAATTCCTTCCTTTAAAAGCACCTTATATTTTTTATATTTTCTATGTACAAGCTATATATCTAATTACTTAATTATGTAAATAATGATATATTTTGAATTTAAAATCGCCAAGAAATATCTGTCACTTATGATTACGTAAGAAACAATGCCCAAGTAAAAATCGTTGTAACAAAACTGGGTATAACAACAATACAATAGAGCAAAATTTTGTAATTTCTGTAACCCTAAATCCTCGCAAAATTCATTAATAACATTAAAATTTTATCTCTGTAAATATTTCGTAAAGTTTATCTTCAAAAGTTAATTAATATCTAAGATCTTGTTACCTATTCATTCCTTTTTACGTTACTTTAACTTCATTTTACATTTCAATCAAATTAGGTTTAGATTTTCCAAGAAAATGAGATTTCCTTTACTTCTTCATTATATTTGCTTAGCAATAATGCTTAGTTTTTATGGTCAATGTTGTTTATAAGTTACAAAGTTAATTATAGTTTTGGGTAGATAATTTGCAACATTTTATGTTTTTCATGGCCAACTTAATAGTTACTTTGAATGAAGGTCATTATGTGGGCCTTAATGATGATTAGCCCCTTTCAACACCTATGTACTACCTGCTTCAGTGGAAATTAGATGAAAGCCTTAATCAAGGGGTAAACTCATTTCTTGGTCCATTAGATAGAGGGGGTCAGTAATGGCATTGTATCAAGCTTCTAGTAGACACTCGATCCTATTAGTATAGGTTGTAAAACTTTTTAATGTTTCACGTCTTATTTTTTAGGATGCCGTACCCCGAGGATAAAACGGGGCCCTAATACTGAGACTTCGATATCTGTCCGTCACTAGGCTGTATTTCTTGAACTGTGATAGGTAGATAGATGATGTATTTTCGTTGCCGCTACAAAAACACTATATACAGAATAAAATAAATATTTAAGGGCGATCCAATATAATGTGATTTTTTGCTGTTTTATATAAACAATGGTACGATACCCTTCGTGCGTGAGACCTTTTAACAATGCTTTCTGTCTCTACAATTCTACAATACAATAAAGGGAAAGAGTTTATTTGTTTGGTTGAACGCACTTATCTCAGGATCTATTGGTCAGAGTTTTAAAAAAATCTTTCAATGTTATATGGTCCTTTTATCGAGGCTATATACTATTTTTATACCGTTATACCCACGAGAACTGGAGCAGTGCAGGACCGAGAGGCGGTCGCTAGTTATTTGTATATTTTTATGAATATAGTTCATCTGAAGTTTGATTAGTAAAATAGCAAGTACCTACCAAACTAATGCTCGGTAATTAATATATATTAATTGCTTAGGTTAATTTTTAATTACGGAAGAACGTCGGAAGCCTGCGATTTCATGTTATTCATTAATTAAAGATAAGTAAATATTTGAACGATATAACTTTAGATGTAGTTATTTCGTTTCCCTGTAAGGCTTCACGCGGCCTACATAATTTCAATGTTTGAATTTATTTTAATTAAATTTAAAAGCATTATTTACTGCGGAGCTAAATTTAAAGGCCAGCAACGCTTCTGTGACTCCCCGGGTATTGCAGGTGTCTATGGGCGGCGGTGATTACTTAACATCACGTGACCCGCCTGCTCATTTGCCTCCCACTTTTATAAAAAAAGCTGACATAATCAACTTTGTATTTGATGAAATCATATTTGCACGATATCTATATTGCAATTTAAAATATTCAGCAGGCTAAATCTTTATATCATTGAAAGTCACGCGAGTCATTGAAAGTCATTCAGGGAGAGTACTAGGAACGTCGCGGCGCGGCTGTTCCTTGTGCACTTCCTTCAAAGATGGCCTTCTGAATAGGTCGAAACGGTCGTCGGCGTTACCGACTAAAAATTAACGTGAGTATAGCCGTGCAAAGACACTAATTAGACTAAATCATATTTGTTTTTTTATTAGAGAATTGAGTGCGTTCGATTTCAATACCGCTTGATGAAAAGCAACGATGAAGTTTAAAGGGTTACATGCAAATTTATTTAATAGTCTAGGCCTGAAAGCCCGTAAATTTGAGAACATAATTCAAATTCTTAGAGATTCGTAAAAGAAAAGAAAGGGCGAATTGCACAGCGGGCGCCAACCATGGATGGACATCCCTGGTCGCAGCGTCGTTTGATAGCAAAATAATGCAGGTGAAATTAAAACGAATAATTAAGGAATGTTTTATATAACATGGTATCCCTGTCGTTAATTTTAGTTAAATTAGTCTTAGTAATATGTGCATTCAAAATACGTTAATTAATTGAAATTTCTACACTAGTACGGTAATGTAAAAGACCTTGACCACTTCGGTTTGGTGTGCAGCCATCTGTATTATTTCATATTTGTTAAATAATTTCTAACATCTACTAAAGATAATGTTTAATAAAAGCTAAAGTTATGGCTTAAGGCTCAGGTCATTAACCATCATGCTTAGAACATTAAATTATAACCACCCTTTTAAAATAAGAAAAATCCAATTAAGCGTAGACATATTAATAACGCTTTAACGCCTCTACAACGCAATCTGGTAAAAAACGTGCTTCGAATCGCAACAATAGAAGAATAAATGCTAAAGAATCTAATAAAAAGGTTATTTTCTTTGAGACTTCATCAGATCAGATTCTGCCGAGATTCAATTGAATCCGAAAATCTTTGAATAACAAAAAACATCATCTTAAACGATTGTTGTATTTAGATACTTATACTTTTGATACTTAGATTAATGATTTAAAAAAACGATATGTTACACAACTAAATAAAACATCTCTATTCTACTGAAAAACCAATTCAGCAGTTTCGTCCCATTAGTATATTTTTAGAGTTAAAAACTGGACCAACCCTTTTCTTCCCTCGAGGTAGCCCTACCACAAGTTGATTATTTCGACAAAAAAGATAACGCAAAGTGTTAGATTTACATATTTATTCTACTCTGAAAATTAAATATAGTGTTAATTCGTTAACAATATTCACTGGTACATAATTTAAAACTAGATATTTAAAACTAATTAAAAACTAGATGTTTAGATAGCCGGTAACGCAAAAAGGGCCTACTTCGAGGCCTAATTGCGGAAAACTGTCCTCGAGACAGTGAGTGAGTGTTATTTCGTTACTTAGAAGGTTGAAATTCTGTGATACTACCAATACTGTCTTCAGATGTCGTAGCTCCCATACATATAAATGGAACGAAATAAAACAGAATATAAATATGTGATGTCTGGTAATTAGATCCCGATATTAAAATTTTCCACTGTTAAAAATAGGAAGAATGAATTCTGACAGTCTGGGAAAAAATAACACTCAGTCATCATGAAACATCAGAAATTACATGTGTTAGTGGTCTTGAATTTTGCATGAGGGTTCCTTTTAGGACGTAAGTGCTCGCTACGACTGGATTTTGCAAAATTTCCACTCAGTATTTATGGATCAGTAGTCTTAAGACGCGAGCGTAGCCGCGGGAAAAAGCTAGTATAATATACTATATAATATATGTATAAACACAAGAACATTTTATTGTTTTGTTACTAAGCTAATTATTTATAAAATTAGCTTAGTAACAAAAAATGTTCTAAACGAGAAAAAGTTGAGTAAAGTACATAATGTTGTGCTATCTTAAATGTAGGATTTTTTTTTTTACAGCAGTACATCAAAGTCTATACCCATCAAGTACACAAATAGTGCTTGAATATCTCAAATAGCCCTGGAAGTGAAGGACTCTTGACGCGAGCGGGTCAGAGACGGACATCTTGTAAACACAGAACTCAATCAGCGATCCAAATAGATCATTTCAATTTGGACACTCGATTTATTTGGAAAATCTCTTTAGAATTTTGTGTTTTTCTTTTCAGAATGTTTAATATTCCAAACTTGAGATTGATGGAAGGCAAGGAGGAGGGGTGAAGTTAACAATTATTTAATTACTAATGACCATAACTGAGACATGAAAAGCTAAAAAATAAATATGTACTTATTTAAATAAATATGAATTTTTATAAAATATAGCATATTTCTAGTGGTATGGAGCCTGCTGCTTGCTTTTTTAGCCTGCAGCATGAATGTCCGGGGAAGTACCACACTCCCACAGAAGACCAACGCCTGAATGGCGGCTATCAGCCACCATGCTCCGTCCGGTGAGTGGGAGAGCCGGAGGGCCAACTTCCCAGAAAAAGAGGTTAATGTCCCAGAAAATGGGGCTTTATAGGCCGACAATGCTTCTCGCCCGCGGGTGTTGCAGTTGTCTATGGGCAGCGGTGATCACTTAACATCGCGTGACCCGCCTGCTCGTTTGCCTCTCTCTGACATAAAAAGAAATCATTGAGTTAGTATCAAATAATACAAGTTTCGTATTTAGTTTGGGGCTAAATCAATTTTTGTGATGTGTGAGGGAAAAGTTACAAAAATTGATTATGCTCATACATAGTTATTTAAAGTAAACCGTACATGTACCTTCTTAGCGTTGGCATTGATTTACCTAATTTGGAAGTGGAATCCGACCCAGATAGCCAATCGCAGCGAGATCAATCGGATTAGTTTAAGCCGGGCTCAACTTGATCCTGAGTCGCTCCTGAAATAATGCCAAGTTAAAGTACCTGCAACAAGAGAATATTCTTTTTTAAATCTATACACATCTATATTTATATTACAAAGAGGAAAGCTTTGTTTGTACTGAATAAGCTCCGAAACTATAGAACCAATTTGAAAAATTCTTTCACCAATTGAATCCAAGACTTTCTGTGATGAACATAAGCTCTAAATTTTTTATTAAACCCGTCTGAAACCGGGGCGGACTACTAATATGTTTATTATGTCTTTCATCATTTGAAAATTAGTTGACAAATAAACAAATATAGATATTAATACATGACAATAATAAATCGTTTGAAAATCATCCATATTTGAAAAGTAATGTAAATAAATACATTTGATACAAACACTCTTCCCTTACGGAGTAGACAGAGCTAGACTCGCGAGACTCGAAGGTCACGCTTAGCAAAATAGTGGGCTTATTGGTTTAATGGAGATTCAGAAATAGTGGCAAATTATTAGTCCATCGCCTTTGAGAATTCCTATTTCAAGCCCTTTCTCTTGATTGACTTTTACACTCTGCACGGGAAGAGATTCCAGACCATAATGGATCATTTACTATACATTTGATCATTAAAATAAATAGGCCTCATGACATAATTTAATTTATTATACTCTTGCGAGAACAGAATACATTTTTACATCTGTTACCCTTACGAGGTAGACAACCTAGAATCGCGAGTCTTCAAGACTTCGCTGAATGGTTGGCGTATTTATGGAATGGATATTTGGATATAATGGCAGGTTGCTAATCCTGTCATTGCCTTAAGAATTCCCGTGTACTAAGCCTTGTTCCTTGAATTACTTTGACAATCTGCGCGGCAAGCATCTGGCACATTCGTCTTTATTTCGTTCTCTAAGCAGCAAGGGAATTACTAAAAGAATGATTTTACTTCCTTTATTCGGCTCACGGTTTCATCCTCAATATCTGTACCTAAAACTCAAACCGAGCTACATATTATGAAAAAAAGTTGTTTTTTTAGGATCTATAGAAGCCGAAACTATTAATTTAAGAATTTTTGTCTGTATGTTTGTATGCGCATCATGCAATTGACAAGATGGAATTTGATGCGGTTTTCACAGTTGTATTGAAGAAGGTCTGACTTAAAAGATAGCTTTGGTTTCATCTTGATACGCCGCTTAGAACCGTAGATATTGACAATAGTAAATAGTTATGCGCGTACGACTTCGCGGGCATAAGCTAGTAAATTAATAAAATTGGAGCGTCTGTCTATAATTTCAAAGAACTACTAAATTTTAATATCATAACTTTGCTTGTCGTTTCCAAAACCAAAAACGATTTTCTAGAAAATATATGAAGTTTCTTTCGAAAAAATAATAATAAAAAAGACCCAATGTGCTTATATGTATATATCGAAAATAGAATGAAGTCGCGGTTAAAAGCTAGTTTGACATGTAAAGACCTTAGCAAACAATTGAACGTTAAACATTTCAATTGACGAGATCGCTATTGACATAATTTTCTCACGATTTATTAAGTCCTAACAAAACTGACCCAGTTAAAATATTTACAGTTTACAATACCGTCTTCGATACGCAACACGTAGAGTTATGTAAGCAAGGCGCGCCTGATTGAAACGGATTGCACGATTCCTGAGAAGTTCCCGAGGGTATTCGGGGTAAATGGGGGCATTGTGAATGTAGTCCGATGTACCTACTACATAATAGCTTCTTACACTCTATATGCGTACTTTTAAAATTGAATTATAATTTTGAAGATTTACGGTCTTTTTAACCCCCGACAAAGTTTGGTGTATGTTTGTGTGTGTGTTTCATTCTGTCTGTGGCATCATAGCTTCCAAACTGGTGAACCGATTTGAATAACTCTTTTGTTGTAACTTAACTTCAAAATCCAATTGTATTTTTAAAATTTTTAGATAATTTTATTAAACACTACTACTAAATCACATGTTTTTTTTTATATAAGAGGGATGCAAACGACCGGGCGGATCATGTAAAGTTAAGTAATCACCGCCGCCCATAGACAACTGCAACACCCGCGGGGTCACAGAAACGTTGCCGGACTATAAAAACTCCTCATTTGGGGAGGGCGGGGGTTTTTATATGCCAAAGTTAGGCCTCCAGCTCTCCCACTCACCAGCAGGAGCAGTCTGATAGCCGCCATTCAGGAGTCGGTCTTCTGTGGGAATGTGGTACTTCCCCGGACGAGCCGGCCCATTTATTCTACAGGCTTATACCACTACAATGTTTATGTGTATGTTTTTAAGATTTTACACTGCTATGTAAAAGTTAGATTTTAAACATTTACGAAATTGTTCACTGCATAATTACACAATCATTTGTAAATATTATTAACTACAGTGCCGATCACTTGATTAGCCTCACCCCCAAAATAAAATATTTCCTGCAATAATGTTGGAATCAACATCTAAATGGTATTTAGGATAAAATATAAAAACGAAACATTAATTTTTAAATAACATATTTATTAATTAAATAACAAAAAATACGAAATACTCCTAGTTACGTTGCAAAGGTCGTTCACATGAATAGCCTCAATTTTCTAAAAAGATTATTTTAAGTTAAAAAAAAAGTTGTTTAATATCTTGTAGCTTTCCCATTACATCGTATCACTTCAAAAATTCGATTAGGAATCAAATCGTACAGAGAGCAGATGTATTCCACCGTCATATTGTTCCAAGAAGTAGAGATATTTTGAAATAATTATTCTCTGCTGTTAAACTGTCGTCCGTTGCTATAAACTTGGCACGTCACCCAACCCCAAGCATTCTCTATAATGTTTAAATCTGGGGAACAGGATGGCCAATCTAAAACTTCAATGTTATTTTTGTTTAACCACTCTGTTACAATTCGTGATGTGTGAATAGGAGCATTATCATGCTGCAAAATCCATTTGCGCCCTGCTATTTTTTCGCATATCTTTTTTTTCTCTGCCTGGATTAGTTCTAAATACTTCTGTGCATTTTGTTTTCTACTAATCATCACAATATCGACGGGACCGTAATAAGAAATAGCCCCCCAAACCATCACAGAACCAATCGATGAGTGACGACGAGATAATAGTTTTGATTCTTTCCGTAGGTCGTGAAAGTAATATGCAAAACCATCTGGGCCATCCAAATTAAATTTCTTCTCATCACTAAAAATAATGTTTTGCCACTGAGTTGTCCAGGACATGTATGTTTTGGCGAAAGAAATTCTGGCTGTGACATGTACTTCCCGCAAGGGAGGTTTTGCTTTTAACTTTTTTCATTTGAGATGTGATGATGTCCTTATAATGCGTCGAACTGTTGAGAGAGATGCTCTAGTATTTATTTCGGTAGCATTTTGTTCGGCCTTTGTACAATT
>JADGIL010038651.1:0-13872 GCA_020352625.1 Cactoblastis cactorum
TTATTTATTACTCTGGCGCATTTTGCTATTTATACACCAATATCTTAGAAAAACATTAACGGTTTCTGCAATAAAACTTTCTAATAATAAAGAAATTCCAACATTTTTCTGAATCATCATGTCTTATCTTAAATATGCTATTTGTTAATGATACAGATAATATTTTAATTATATAATTTGGATCTGCTATTAATGAAAATGATTGTAATTAACTAATAAATTGTAAACAGTAATTAAAATGTGATTTATCTAATAGCATTATTACACAATTGAGTACATTAAAAAGGCCAAGTATCGTTAGAAACTGTTTATAAGGGACTAATTTCTCTGAAGTAGTCCAACACGTCTGATAGATTGTTACTGTTTTTATAGATTTTTCATAAATTTAATTTTTGTTTTTACTTTGTGAGTGAAGTGAGCATACTATATCCCTCAGTGACAACAATTTGTGGTAAGTTTTATAAAAACTATTACATCTGTAGGTCTGGGTTGTAACATAGTAATTTATTTATATGTAAGATGTTTCATATCTCTCGAAAAATATGTGAAAAAGTTTAAATTAAATTTATATAAACAACTTTATGTATTACTAGCTAATGCCCGCGACTTCGTCTGGCCAATGGTTCACGTCACATCAACGCCCAGCCATAAAAACCAAACCATAAAAGCTACAAACTCGAGATTTGGACAGCAATATTATGTAATCACATAATGCTCAGATAAGAAAGGATTTTACAATCATCATCCCCTAAAGGGGTGAAAAGGGGTGTCAAAATTTGTATGAGAAAAAAATAAATCAAACAAAAATTATCAAATGCTTGTAGTATCGAGGTTTTTCCAAATTTGGTTTCTTTAGTGGTAAAAAGGGGTCAAAAAGAATAAAATCAACAAATTCATCTTCACAGAACTGAAATCAAAATAACTATGAACTTGATATTTGAATAGAAGTGTGATTTTACCATTATACACAACTTATAAAGAGTTAATGTGTTTTACTTTGTTCTTTTATAATTAATGCCTAACGAAGTGGGCCCGGGTCAGCTAGTTGTTGCATACATCTTGTATTCGCACTCGTCAGTGTCAGTTACGTTCAGTGATACGAAACAAAACTATAACTGACGCGTGCCGGCACTGTTGTGTGTGGATAGGCCTTAATAGCACTGGCCCTTGCGCCTACGACGGGGGCTCTGCCTTGCCATTCGTTTTGTTGCCGCCGGGTAGCACTGACGTTCGCGCCTCTTGAGCCTGAATCTTTGAAGTGACGTGATTGATTTACAGGGTATACCGGAGCTGTATAGGTGCTCAGTGATTATCAGCAATGGTAATGGAGGCATCGCCATCACCGCAAAGCGTCGGCCGCGAATTCGTTCGCCAATACTACACGCTGCTCAACAAGGCGCCTGCCCATCTGCACAGGTATTTATATGTACTTATATATATTTACAAGCGATCATCCCGCGGTTTCACTCGCATTGTTCTCATTCCCGTGGGAATAACGGGATAAAAAGTAGCCAAAAGCCTTATTCGATAAATTGGCTATCTAACACTGTTTAAATTATCCTTCGCTGATGAGTCTGCTTGGAAGATGATGAATGAGGAGAAAGCGAAGTAAATATATCAATGCCATCGAAAGGAAGTAGTAGTCTAGCTCTATGGGCAAAAGGCGTAATCATCTATGTATTTTTAACTAGATGATGCCCGCGACTTCGTGTAGATTTTACATCGGTTACAATAAATTATATCCCTCGGGAATCTTTTAATCTAGGTCATAGTCCATCGCTGTGCCAAATTTTATCCAGATCTGCTCGGTAATTTTTATGTGATGCGCGTACAAACATACAGACAGAAAAAAAATTCTAAAAACAATCGTTTTAGCTTCTATAGGTCCTAAAAAGAGCCCCAATATATGTTTCTCTTAAATATCTCCCATTACAGACATAGCTCAGTTACAATTTTATTATATGTATAGATGTTTAGTTTATTGAAAAGATAACATTGTTTTTGACTAGCTAGTTGTGTGATACTTATTATTTTAATTATTTAGCAGGATATTATATATTTTGAAGAAACGATTGTGTTTAATGAAATTCTAATAGTTTGCCAACGGTTTATGAATTAGCACTAAGTAGAAATGGCGAATACCTGTGTTTTTTTCCCAAAACAGTGTTATCTTGCATTGTTTCACAGAAAGGTTTCTGTAAAACAATAATAGACAAAAAGAATTTAATTTCCCAAAAGTAGCAAACAATACATAAAACACTAAAATTTTATATTATGCCAAAAAAAAAAAAATATTTTCAACAAAATATTGTCCTTTACTAAAATGCGAAATGGCTGTCTTTTGTCCATGATTTCCTATTGTTTCATAACAAAGGTGGACACCCCAAAGGCGATTTTATTGGGTTGAAAGAGATAGTAAGGAGGAAGATGTAGTTAACATCTTCATTGATTTTGCTATTACCTGAATTTTAAAACAATATGCTCAGGTAGTCTTGAGCATGTAATGACTTGCTCATGACCACCTGAGCATCTAGAGGAGTAATAATGGTTACTCCTGTAAATATGTAAATAAATATTCGCGCAAAACTACCTACGAATAAAATTATATTCCTTTATCTTTACATATAATAAAACTATAACCGAGCTTTGTCTGTATATGGGAGATATTAAGAGGAAAACTTTTAGAGGTATTTTTTAAATTTTTGTCTGCCTTTATGTTTGTAGGAGCATCACGCAACAACTGCTGAATGATTTTGATGAGGTTTTCACAGTTGTATTGTAGAAGGTCTAACTTAAAATATAGCATTTGTTTTATCATGATACGCCATAGACGATGATATAATATGTATATATATATATGAACTAGCTTTTACCCACGGCTTCGTCCGCATTAGGTAGTTTTTTGGATAGTAGTATAAAAAAAACTGAATTTCATTGAGATCTGTTCAGTAGTTTAGGCCTGAATTTTCCCGTGGAAATGCGTCATTTTTCCGCGGTAACCAGTAGCCTATGTCTTTTTTTGGGTATTAAAATATCTCCATACCAAATTTCATGCAAATTGGTTCAGTGGCTTAGGCGTGATTAAGTAACAGACAGACAGAGTTACTTTCGCATTTATAATATTAGTATGGATTTTTGTTATATTATTATCAACAGGAAGAAAAACAAATTTCAATACATAAATTTTCCTCGATGAATGCTCTTCGCTATCACTGCAATAGTATAAAACGAAGTAGGTTTCCGCTCTCTGTCCCCATGTATGCTTAGATCTCTAAAACTACGCGACGGATTTTGGTGCTATTTTTTTAAATAGATAGGCAATTCACACTATAAGGACCCACCACACATTCCCACCGCTGTGTTTCCTGTTACGGCCAGGATTAACGACCAAATGAAGACAAATGAACGATTAGGCACTTCGAGTCAGGATAAACAAAGGCTGTCGTATTAAACCGTTACTTTTTAAAAAAAAAAAGGAGGAGAAGTAGTAAGAGAAGATTTTAATATTGCAATTTACACTAGTGTAATGTAAATGTTCCACAGATTTTATAACAACTCTTCGTCTTTCGTGCACGGTGGGCTGGACGCGCCCAACCGCGAGACGTTGCCCGTCGTCGGCCAGAAGCAGATACACAACCGGATTCAGCAGCTCAACTTCCGCGACTGCCATGCTAAGATCAGCCAGGTTAGTCGTTGGTTTCATCCTGATATGCTGCCTAGAACCCAAGATATTGTCAATAGTAGGTTTTTTGTTTAATGTAAGTGGGAGGTAAACGAGCAGGCGGGTCACGTGATGTTAAGGGATAGAAGCATTGCCGGCCTTTAAAAAGAAATTGGGCCTCCGGCTCTCCGGACGGAGCTTGGCAGCTGATAGCCGCCATTCAGGCGTCGTTCTTCTGTGGGAATGTGGTACTGCCCCGGATGAGCCGGCCCATTCATGCTGTAGACTAAAAAAGCATGCAGCAGGCTTATACCACTAGGTACGCGCAGACTACGTCACAAACTAGTAAATAAATATTTATTTATTTATTCCTTTCACCAACAGACGTTACAATACAATGCGTAGATATAACATAATAGTAGGTACATTCTGATTGCTCGACTATTTAAAGGTAAACCCAGCTTGCTGTAGAGAACAATCTAGAGTCTATTTACAAGTAGGTATTTCCTGCTAAAATTGTTTTGATAACTTTACATTCAGTGGGTGAACAATTAGAAAAATAATTAAAAGAAAAACCAAATCGAAAACAACAACAAGATACTCAGGATAAGAATTAAATTAATTAAAAAAAAAAACTATAAAGATTACAAGCAAATTTTAATTGCTGCCCGAAATCTGTACATTCCAAAGTGGTAAATATCAATCAGCCAAATAAATGTAAATAATGTCGACAGGTGGACGCCCAAGCTACTCTGGGCAACGGCGTGGTGGTCCAGGTGACCGGCGAGCTGAGCAACGGCGGCGCCCCCATGCGACGCTTCACGCAAACGTTCGTGCTCGCCGCGCAGACGCCCAAAAAATACTACGTGCACAACGACATCTTCCGCTACCAGGTGAATATTTATTTTATATCAAATACAGTAACACGTCTTTATCCCTTACAGGGTAGACAGAGCCAAGAGTTTCGAGAATCGAAGGGAACGCTTAGGATTTTTTTTTCGTTTACTGGGGTAAGTTAACTAAAGCACAATACAGAGAACTCACACTAAATCTTATTTTAAATTATACGTAATTGCGCCCTCAGCTACTAATTAAACTTGTGTTACTAATTAAATAAGTTTAAAACTTAAAATAATTATAAAAAGACTGCAAATACTAATGACAGACTAAAAAGGGGGAAAAAAATATTCATCCTCACTTTATGACATAAATTGGCCATTTTGCATTTTTTATATTTTATACGTACTCAGTGTCACTCGCCCTGTCATGACGAATCCAATGATACCTCATATGTTTAAATCCTTCAAGCCGTTTAGGCCTTAGGAGGAACATAGAAATCTAAATACATACATTACGCCCGAAAAACATAACCCTCCTTCTGCCGCAGTCGGGTAAAAATAAAGAACTAACATTGAGATTCAAAATGTCACAAATGTTATAATAGTGGCTAGTAAAATAATAACATGTAAATAGGTGGGCTTCATTGTGAAAATAAGATTCAGAATAATGACAGGTAGAGAGCCCGTGTCCTATGAAAATTCCTGTTTTCAAGCCCTTTCACTAAATTCTATGAGAATTCCTGTACCAAGCCGTTTCGCTTAATTGACTTAAACAATTATTAGCATTGTCTATTTCTTAAAATTTTGCCCTTAATGCGGTTTCGCACAATATCCGAATTCGTGGAAATGAGGCCTCGGTTTTTTGTAGAACAATTTTTTTTTGTAGTTTACGCACTAAAGCTGAGTTATGCCATTCGATTTCTCTTCGCCACCCGTGAATCTCCATTTATTAGTTACTAGCTAATGCCCGCGACTTCGGCCGACTAATGGATACCATAATATCTTGTGAGCCCCTTGCTCGGTTACAATAAATTATAACCCTCGGGAACCGAACATTTTTCCGGGATAAAAAGTAGCCTTTTTCTAAATCTAGTTCATAGTCCATCGCTATGCCAAATTTCATCCAGGTCTGTTTGGTAGTTTTTGTGTGATGCGGGTACAAACATATAGACAGACAAAAATTCTAAAAACAATCGTTTTGGCTTCTATAAGTCCTATAAAGAGCCCCAATATAAGTTTTTCTTAAATATCTCGCATGTTCAGACATAGCTCAGTTACAATTTTATTATATGTATAGATTTTTACGGATTCGAATTAGAAGTAGTGTAAACTGCTCTTAGAGCAAAATCGTAAGAACTTGTTCTTTTAAGAAAGCTTGTGGCTGTTTAAAAAACAAATCCGGGCACATACTTTAATGACCTACATGATGTAACGGTTAACGTACCTGACCGATACTCAGGAGGTCACGGGTTCGATCCCCAGTCAAGTCATGATTGAAAATGACCTTCTAATTGACCTGGTTCTTGTTTGTTTATCTATAGATGTATTTTTTTTTTAAATATAGTATTGTTGAGTTAGTATCCCATAACACCAGTCTCGAACTTACTTTGGGACTATTTCTGACTCTGAATCTGTGAATTTGTCCCTACATATTTATTTTATTTTAGACAGATATGTCTACAATCTGACAAGACAAACATCTAAGTTCTTTCAATATTAGCAATCAACGTTAAATAAAATTTGAACTAACTTTGGTCGGTCTCCTTTCCAGGACATAGTGTTTTCGGACGAGGAGGGCTCTGGGTCAGGGCGGTCAGAGGGGGAGGAGGAGGAGGCTCCCGCAGGTGGCGGCTTCTTCCCGCCCCCACCCATCCCCTCCGCCTTCCCGCCCGCCGCGTTCCCCGCCCCGCCGCGTCAGGAACCACCGCAGCAAATGGTATGTCCAAATTTCTAGACATCTTGCAAAGTAATTGCTTTAGTTTTTAAACCAAGGTCGTTTAAGAATTGTCTATGGCAATTAAGTTGGAAAAAATCTGCCCTCTGAGAGCTAACTTGGCGTAGGCTTTCTAAACCTTTGGAGTAGCACAAAGATGATATACCGTTTTTTGTAGTATAGTTCTAACTGGCAGACCAGATTCCACGCGAGCAAAGCCGCGGACAAAAGCGAGTTCATCATAATATTTATTTCAGTAAAATGAATTTTAATTAAATTATTGACTTCAATCATTGCAGAATCAAATTAAAATGATTCAAAAGTTCAAGATTTTAGTCTATTCGAATAAAAATTTTTGACTTTGTCCATGTGAGCAGCCTGAGTCGACCCCGGCGGCTGCAGCGAGTGCGGCGCCCGCGTCGCCGCCCGCGCCCGCGCCCGCTCCCGCGCCGCACGTCAACGGACACCCGCCCGAAGATGTGCGCCCGATGCCGCCCGCGATGCAAGGTAATTTGAACCTTATCTCGCATCCACTAGGAGCGTTTTTTGTCTCTCTCAATTAAATGTCAAAACTAAAATAATGCTTTGTATTGCAGCGAGCAGTATACCGCACGCGACCGCGGAGCGCGAGCTGGAGCCCGAGCCGGCGCCGGAGCCCGCGGCCGAGCGAGACTCCACGCCGCCGCCAGGTAGATTCACTTGTTCATTTATTGTTCGAGCCGCCATTTTTGCCTTTTGTCCCTTATGTCAATTAGAAAATAAAATAAATAAAATATTTATTCAAAAAACTTAAATTACAAATTTGCAAGAAGTAAGTGATATACACAATGTTAATTTCTATTTTTTAAGTTGCACCTCGAAACACCAATTTGGTGTATTCAATTGAATGGCGATTTATTTGGAGGCTTATAAGAATTCCGTCTTTTTCCTACAAGATACAAATTCTATAAACTACGAAATTTTTCATCGTATATGTATTTTTTTGAAGACTTCCGGCCTAATTAAATCGTCTCCAAAAACAACGTCAGTCACTAGATACCTATATATAGAAAAGCGAAAAACACTTGCTCACTCATCACGAAATCTCAGAAACTACATGTGCTAGGGGTCTCAAATTTTGCATAAGCTTGCTAAGACTATTTTACGTGTTCCTTATAGTTTAAAAATTTTTACATATACAAGAAAATTTTTAAAAAGGACAAGGTTTCTATATAAGAAAAATATGGCGGTACGAAGTTCGCGGAGTCAGCTAGTTTTAATATAAAATTGTTTATGTGACAGCGGCGCCGGCGGCCGCCCCGGAGCCGAAGACGTACGCGAACCTGCTGAAGTCTGGCGCCGCGCCCGCCGCCGCGCGTGCTTCGCCGCCGCACGCGACCGCGCCCGCCTCCGCTTCCGCGCCCGCTCCCGCGCCCGCCTCTGCCCACGACCGCGCCCGCCCCACAAGGCCCTATCAGCCAGGTGAGCGATCACATTCCTGTTGTACGATCGTACATTCTTGTTGCGCGCGGACCGCAGTTATGTTTGCTGCTTCATCAGCTGTTTTAATTTGTTTTTACGCGAAACACATACTTACATTTGCTAGGCGTGATCATATGTATGTATGTGTTTCGCATATATGTGGAGGAAGCGAAGAAAGTATGTCAGGACCGCATTAAGTGGAAGAATGTAGTCTCTGCCTACCCCTATGGGAAAAAGGCGTGATCATATGTATGTATGTATCATGGAACTGGTTTGAAATAAAAATCTTTCATTCAATAATTAATGTTCTACACATCAGAAACTCTTGGAATCTTATTTCTTTTCATTTTTAAGGAAAAATGGTTACGTGATTGAAAAAGCATACATCAACAGTATAAATTTGATTCGCAGCGGAGAACTCGCAGCCGGGCGCTGGTGCTGCGGCGGGCGCGGGCGGGCGGCGCTACTCCGACTCTCAGCAGCTGTTCCTGGGGAATCTACCCCACTCTGCTACTGAGGTAATTTCACAACAGTATAGTTTATTCGTATAAAATACCAAGACTGCTTGAGTTTTTCGGCATTCCTTCTCAACAGTGGTAGTTCCAAAATGTTGGTGGTCAGTAGCTGGATAAAGATCGTATTGTATGACGGATTGATTTCCGCAGCTCGATAGTTTCTCGCCTATTATGTGTGAATCTTAATTAAAATATAAATGTTTATTAATTAATGCTTTAAGAGCCAGTAAAGGTCTTGTAAGTGTTTATTTGGCTATCGTGTAGCGAGTCATATATTGAATAAAATAACCAAGTTAAACGAGCGTACGTGTATGACTGAAATTTATTTATAATATTTAGCAAGTGCACAATAATTTCCGCCTAGATTAAGTTCACGAACCGCACCCACAGTCTACCTGACTGCTGCAGAAGCAGGGTTATATCTTTTTGTGAAATGTGTCGCGTCGTGGTTCCCCAGGAGGAGCTGCGCGCGGTGTTCGCGCGGTTCGGCGCGGTGGCGGAGCTGCGCGTGCACGGCAAGGGCGCGGCGGGCGCGCGGCACCCCAACTACGGCTTCCTCACCTTCGAGACCAGCGCCGCCGCGCGCGCCTGCCTCGCCGCCGCGGTGCGTATACAGACTACATCCCACACTCACTCAGGAGCTCCCGGGTTCGATCCCCGGTCAGATCATGATGGAAGATGACCTTTTTCTGATTGTTTATCTATATGTGTATTTATTATAAAATATAGTGTCGTTGAGTTAGTAACCCATAATACAAGTCTCGAACTTAGTTTGGGGCTAACTCAGTTTGTGTGATTTGTTCCTATATATTTATTTGAGGGCAACGCCGCCGCGGTTTGTGTCGTCGTGGACGCACGAACGTGGTCGTCTCAATTGCGTGCTCGCACTGCGTCGTATACGTGATTACGTGTACAAACTGAGCACATCGTAATGCAGTTTAGCCAACAATTGAAGTCCACACCACGCGCATCATTATTCAGTCACTAAACTTAAAAAATATTACACTATGTGACACTTACATTACATAAAGATGTCAACTTTACATTTTTACACCATCAACAATGCAATAAAGTAATATATTCATATCATACTACATTATATACGTTACTATTATAATTTAGCATATTAATCTGTACTGCTATGATTTGATGATGAATAATTTATAGGAATGCAAGATAATAGTTGTTGGTCGTTAAGTCACTCGTCATCTCTCCGGACATGTTTCAGTAGTAGCAGCACACAGTCTTACATTTAATATGTGGATAATGATTACACAAAACATAACCCTATACAGTTGTACTATTAGTTTTAAGATCTTGTGTACTCTAATAAATAAAATAATACTAATAACAAATGTTCCCCCACAGCCCCTGTACTTCCCGCCAGACAGCGCGGACGGCGTGAAGCTGAACGTGGAGGAGAAAAAAACGCGCGCACGCGAGCGAGAGACCCGGCGCCGCCCGCTGTCCTCACAGCGCGCCTTCCAGCGCGGCGCCTACCGCCGCTAGACACACGCGCTCCATTCTAATTATATTCACATTTGGAACGCGAAATGATCACTTTTATTTTTTTAATTCGAAATTGGAATTGGAATGGCATTGGCTCCTATTTACTTTTTCAGTATATTATATCACCAGCCAGTTTTTATTTGTCCGTTTCTATTTTTGAATATAATTCGAGCCGGTTTACGTTTGCCGCGCAAATATGTTTTCGTATTTTGCTATTTTTTTTTTTTAATAATTTCAATTGATGTAATGTTTGTACAATTTATTTTTACACGCGCGTTCTAAAATTTACCATATTAATTTGAAGACATAACTCATTTGTATAATTGTCTTCGTTTCCCCCTTAACATATTTTGCGTGACTATTTGAACAGGTCACAAACATTACTCTGGTCGGAGTATACCTTCACACGAGTGTGTTTTTTTTCATTCTGTGTGCTATGTGATATTCCCCATGAACAATTAAATATACTAAGACGCGTGTGTAAGTTAATAACGAGTTATATGCCCTCATAACATCCAACCTGTAAAAACTTCGCATAATAATAATAACGCGAAAACTACGCGACAGCAGTCCCCGTCAAAGGAGCGATCTTTTCATACATTATTATAGTTTTCTCTGTATAATGTTCCGGTATTGCAATAATACAGCTACGATTGTAAATTTAAAATCAAGATCTCTCTAGATCGGTATAGAAATGTCAGTGAAACCGAGCGAGTTGCAATATGTTACATTAAAATCAGATACTCAAAATCAGTGTCTCGGTTTTTCATGTCTATGAAGGTCACCAACGATCTTAAGTTTATCTTGTAGTTGGGTATATGTTGTAATTTGCTCGCTTTCGCCAAGAAATACACACCAGGTTTACAAAAATTGTATAAATTGGCGCGCAAAACGCGATATACCTCCTCGGGTCTGGCCGCGGCCGTAGATTCTATTCGAGACGTGTACTATCACTATAAGTATTAGTAGTGACATATATATTCGTTATATTATAGAGAAATTTCTAATATCTGTGAAAATTTAGAACGTTGATCGTGTTTTTGTGCTTGTGGCCGCGCTCAGACTCGCGCTAACGCTTTGCAATGCTTACCTTTGTTTAAGTAGCTAGATAGGAAATTAATAATTATTATTTGTCATCCTTCGAATATCGGATGTGTCCACCGCTACCTGCGGTTATTCACTCGGCAATACACGGCGGTTTTGCGATATTCGGTCGTTCAAGGTATTTTGACCAAAGCCAATGCGCGGGAATAAATTTAGAAAATGTCAAACCGCCATCTTGTTAATAGCTGGTTGTAAAATGGCGGCAGGTGCATTAATTTTTATATTGCTTTAATTTGTCTCTGATTATTTATTATTTCGGAAAGTTTAATCAATTTATTTAAAATTTAAACTAATGCATATGTTATAAATCAAAGCCTGAGATCATTAAACACTCGCAAAATGCAATGAATTATGATACAATTTCCCGTGCAATGGCCTACGTCGGTATTCGCATCATCGCCGCCCGCCACTCTGCCTTCTATGATCATGGAGTTATTTCGATTTTCGGAGTAGTTTGTACGTTTATTGTCGTCGTCAGGAGCGACTGCTCTAGTGTAGTCGCCAGCGATGCCGGCGTCGGCTCTCACTCGCATTAACCACTTATTGTTATAAATAATGTGGAAACAAAATCAATTATTTTGAGCTTTTTGCATTCGGTTGAAACCATGTCACCTTTGTGACCAAACCGAACACAAATATTGAAATTGAACAAATTTAACGGATTTTATCGCGGTTTAATCACTACACACAAAGGTATTTTATATTGTTTTAAGTTCTCTATGTGTAACTTAGAGACCACCCCACCTCAGTCTTCCGTGAAGATGGATGCTGAAAAGTATCCGAAACGTCGGAGCTCAATAAATAGTTACACATAGAGAACTTAAAACAGTATAAAATTCCTTTGTGTGTAGTGATAAAATCCGTTAAANNTTGTTCAATTTCAATGTCTAATATTAGCGTAAACTTAAGAAATAATTACGAACACAAATATTTTCCAAATTGTATAATACTCGCGTTTTTACTTCTTTAGTTTCGGTGAAAGCCGCAGCCGGTCGCCAGTGTAGGATTATGTATGAAATGTTTTAAGTTTGTTATTTTTTTACCATGTCAAAAAGAAATTAAACTTAGCGGTAGGCTCGCCGTGAACTCTTGTGACGATTGCTATGCCAGTTTTCTTTCTTCGGACCCGCGAATCGTAAAATACCTTTAGGTTAATTAAAAGTTTTGACAGTAATTGATATTTTTTTATTGACCTATATTTAGGATAAATACCTTAATTATAAATACTTGGTCGTTGCAAGAGACGATGGTAGACCCCTTAGTCGTATCACGGCCCGCCAAATCCGTTGGTTTGGTGACATATAAACTCATTGGATGTATATAAAATAGTTGCCGAGCGACCCCGCTTGGCGCGCTTGGGTATAAATTGTAGATTAATTTCCAGATACTTCTATACATAACGTATTTTGTATTTATAAATGTCAGTTAGATAATGTCCGCAATAATGTTGACGCGTTCGCATTTTATTTTGTCTGTGTCGAGTAGCGGCGGAGTCTTAACGCACGCACTAGATAGTTTCTAGTTGTCATTTTTCGTTTTTAGTCTGTGTAGTCAAACATATTTGTGAAATAAGAAAGCATGAACTGCCATCGAAGGTGTCTATGGGCGGCGGTGATTACTTAACATCACGTGACCCGTCTGCTCGTTTGCCTCCCTCTGTCATAAAAAAGCCTGCCATAATAGAGCTGACGGGTAGTCGTAAAAATTATAGGAAAGGTTGATTTTTCTTATTTCACTAATATTATATTCCTCACTGAGTAAAAATGTACAGTTTGAAAGTTTGGAGGTCAAAATGACTTCTGTTCTATAGCAATAACTTTAAATGTGAAATGATTGTATGCAAGGAAGCGAATACAAATTGACGCGTGCATTCAGGCTTCGTTCGCAACAGTATTGTGTCAAACACCACACTGAAATCGGCGATGGCCCTGATTCCATGTGATTGAGTCTTAAATGTCAAATTACTATAATACAGTAACGTCCAAAAGAGATTAATATGACTCAACGCAAGTGCTTTCACTTAAGACTTGAGTACATGAATGCATAATTTGTATTCTGCAAATATTGGATTCTGGGTTTATACGGGAACATTCGCAATCAAACATCTTTTGGAACGGAGATTCGCGGCTGGTTGGCAAAGTTATGATTTACAAACAGTATATTAATATAAATATCTGCCTTGTGGTACCAGAGCGCCGCGAAAGCTTCTTTTCCAGTACAGTTGTGCTAAGAAAATGCTAAAGGGAAATTTCGTCTAGTGTTTATCAGTGTCGCATCATTTTTTTTATCCAACGTTTGCTCGCCGACTCTTGAAAATAATGAGTATCAGTAATTTCGCGTAAATAGGTATTCTTAAAGTCGCCGACCATACTCCTAAAATTTCCGAACATGTTCTTAGCACAGCTGAGCGGAGCGAGCTGCATCGCTGTCAGCCGATTACGAACGTCAATTACATATTGGCAATGAGTTTTGTATCGTTTTAGTTTTCCTCGGTATGTTTATACCGGCCTCTTTTCTAACCAGACACATTTATTTAAGGATATTATTAATTCAAAGTTTTGAATAATTAACGATGAAAGCATACGGTGGGGTTATAGGGGCACGTCCCGTAATGTTTTAGAGGTGACGATTGAGGGACGGACGCACACTTCCGCGACGATTCTGCATAGTCTGCTTGGACGTATAGGTAATAATCTCATTCAATTAACTGAACGGCGAAGTTTTAATGCACAGTCGTCGCGACACGTCCGAGACTGCACCGCGTGTTTTCACGAGCAGTGTTGTGAAAAAATTTCGTGTACTTTTTTATTGTAAATAAAAGTTTGCAAATGACATGTACTGTAATAGAGG
>JADGIL010038664.1:421-24297 GCA_020352625.1 Cactoblastis cactorum
ACACAATTATGAAGAAACATGTTCTGGCGTATATTTATCATGACTAAATACTAATATTTTACATAGAATATATAGAAAAATATTATATTTTAGATTTATTATCTCTAAACAACAAAAAAAGTCATTAATATTTTGAGTTTTATATTTTGGTAAGAAAAAAAATATTCGAGAAATTTTAGTTTTAAATTATTATGGGCTTCTATTTTTTTAATTTTTTGGATTAAACAAAAAAAGATTACAGTAATTTTACAGGTTTAAAACAAAAAAAACCAAGGAACTTATAGTCTGAATTCTTTTAGTAATGAAAAATTTACTAATACTAAGTAAATTTTAAAATTAATGATATTTTCATGAAAAAATATATTAATTTAATGAAAGTCTTCTACAAAAAAAAACATAAAAAATTTAGAAAAAATATTCGGTAAGTCAATATGATCAGAATTTGATAAATCTTTTCTAGAATTAAAGTTTAAATAATCTAAAAACAACTAGAAATCAATAAAGATTCTCATTGAATTAATTTATTATATGATTTAAATTAACATGGTGATTGATAGCAGTTGGTCCAAGTCTTCTTAGCTTTCTTTTTTTTATAAACACGATTTAAAGGGAAGATAATTTATTTAATAAATTTTTATATAATTTACTATATGTTTTGCTCCAATCATTTAAAGTTCTTCTTTTGTATTTTAAAAGTAGTTACATTATCAACTCGTGATAATAAATTAAAATTTAATCAAAAAATTAGAAACCCTTTTTGCGATAACCCCTAAAATTCTATAATATAGTAAAAAACAATCGAGCATAGAAAGCTTTAAAACAGCAGCATAAATGATATTTTAAGAAATTAAATA
Organism: Cactoblastis cactorum; assembly: GCA_020352625.1. Lineage (NCBI taxonomy): Eukaryota > Metazoa > Arthropoda > Insecta > Lepidoptera > Pyralidae > Cactoblastis > Cactoblastis cactorum. The sequence goes on from JADGIL010038664.1 coordinate 1,276, forward strand.
AACAAAAAAAGAAGGTAAAATTTTGATACAAAATTAAATTAGATTAATAAATATTTATAAATTTTTTAAAAACAAAATTATTGACTTTCTAAAAGATCTCTAGCATTAAAGTCTTACATTTTTTCCTTATTTTTATTATAGCTGCTTACATCTAAAAAATTCTTTATTATATATCCAGCTTTTTTTAATTTTTTTTGTTATCTAGAAGGGAGACCAAGCGAACGATCTCTTACATATAATATAAATTGCTTATTTATTAATATTTTTAAAGTCATGATCATTCCTTTTACTCAATTTTGAAAAAAACCAATAATTTTTATGCCATTATTTATTAACTTAATACTTTTATAACGATCAAAAGATATCTGGTCTAATTAAGATTGAAACTATTTAATAATGTTGATTTTTTAGTAAGCATTCATTTGACAGTGAACTTTTATATACAATAGTCTTTAAAAATTCTAAAAATTGTTTCGAAGATCTTATTCACCACAAAAAAATACTAAATACAGTTTGTTTTAAACTTTACCCGAATCTTATGATGCACTGCATTTTAACTAAATCATCTAAAGTTGAAGAAGAATCTAATTTATGCCATTTATTAATTTTAATTTATCTACCCACCATTATTCTTATCCTATTGTTTTTTCAAAAAATTTTGATAATCTAGTATGCTAAACTTGTAATATCACCGAATTTCCATAAATTGGTATTTAATTTCGTTTAAAGTGTCAAAAATATTAGTTCAAATAAAAATATGTCTTAAATCAGATCAAACTGCTGCATTTTTCTTTTTAACTTGTTAGATGAATAAATTTTCATTTACAATTAATAAAAAATAGAAATTTCGACTTCTTTCAATTTTTTATAACATAATGTTTTAAACTATAATCAAAGATTAAGCTCTCAACTTATATCACTTTATAAACTATGATGTTTATTAAGACTTACTGTTGATAAGAATTTTAGTGTATAAAATTTTTCTAAGAAAAAAAAATAGTATAAACCCATGATTAAAGCTTTATATATAATTTTAGTATAATCATAATATTTTTACAGCTCAGATGTCTATGTAAAGCTTTTTTGTATTTATTCTAAATGGATTATTCCATCCTTTCTAGCTAATTTTTTCTGTAAAATATCTCTTTATTTTTGTTTTTTGCTCTCTTGTATTTACGAATTGTTCAATTATCAAAGGCCTGCAATAAATAAATCTATTTTTAATACAAACGACACAGATAATTTACAATGAAAATAAATTTTTATGAAAAATCACAAAAAAATATATGAGCTCATAAAAGATTAAACCGAAAAAATCAAAAAATAAAATTTTACGTAAAATATGAAAAAGGGTTTATTTTAAAAATTTTTTGTATAAAAACACACTTAAAATAAATGATTATTAATTTTTCTCTCTATATTTGGTATAATGAAAAATATTTAGTAATTAAAATAAAATATTTAAAAACAATTAACAATCAGATTTATTTTCTACAACCAAAAAATTTTAGATATTTCATCAGAAAAAAAAGTGAAATTAAAACCCCTATAAAGGATAACCCAAATTTTCCGATCTGAATAAAATTATCTATCGTTTCTAATTTGTCTTCTAGTTTAGTAATTATTCCTTGAGTATTAAACTTAGTAAAATTTTCTGCTTTTTCAAATATTTTATTTTGTAAAACAGATCCATTTTTAAGATTATTTTGATTCGAATTCCAATTAAAAGGTTTTTGTGTAGAAGTCTTTGTGTCAAAGGGATATTGGTTAGTCGTTTTGTTGGTGTTTTTGTGAATTGGTGGATTTTCTGTCGTTTTCCTGGGTTTACTGTGTGATGTTAAATTTCTTTTGGGTGGTTTAGTGTGGGTTTCTTGATTTAAATTTTTCTTTGTTGTAGTAACATTTACAGAATCCAATGTTTTTTCTGATTTTTTGGTTCTGTTTTTAGAATCGGATTCCGACACCTTTGTATTGTTTTTATGCCCACTTGTAGATTTTGATTTGTTTTCATTATTAGCTGATGTTCTAGTAAAATTATTATTTTGTGTTTTAGGTTTACTAACATCGAGTCTTATTTCCTTTGATGAGTTTTTGGGTTTAATATTGTTATTGTGAGTTTCATGATGATTTAAAATCGGCTTTATAGTAGGTTTTGTGGGGTTGGCTCCTAGAGAGGAGATCTTTGATCCTAGATAATTTATCCCATATTTAAGATAGTTAAAGCCTTTCTTTCCGATTCCAATAACTTTACCCCCGATTTCGACTACAGCACCGGCATATTCTTTTGTTTTATCGTATATTCCCTCTGCAGCCCCCTCAATTGTTCCTTTTATAGTATCTTTTCCGGCATTTAAGACCGAATTACCAAAAGAATTATGGTTTTCGTCTATATAATTTTTTAAGTGATCGTTTTCATTTTGCAATGTTTTTGTGTATGAGTCATTAAAATCTGAAACAACAGTAGACAAATTATGGTTTACATCTGCAGAATTTCCAAAATGACTGTTTTCATTTTTCGTAGTTTTTTCATTTGTGTCATTATAATCTAAAACAACAGCAGGAGTATTGTGTTCTAAATCTGTATAATTTCTAAAGTGATCGTTTTTATTTTGCAATATTTTTGTATTTGTGTCATTATAATCTAAAAGAATTGCAGGAGAATTATTGTTTCGAGAAATCAATGTATTAGTAACGTTTTCTTCACTAGAAGTTGATCTTTCGTTTGGAGATTTCGTAGTTTGATGTAATTTTCGAGATGTTTCTGTAGTATAATCTTCTTTTATGTTAAATTTATATTTTTTTGTTGAAATTTCGTTAATACCCTCAGTAGTCTTTGTTATTTCTATCAAGTTATTTTCATGATTACTTTTATCCATATTAGAATTTTCAAGTTTATTTTTTATGATATTTTCAGTGCTGTTTTTTAAATTTCTTTCTATAGAAGATGACTTAAAACTGACAAGTTGCTTTTCTTCGTCATTATTGTTTGAAATTGTAAATTTACTCTCGTATTTCGGATTTGTTGATTCTGTGGGTTGTTTTAATTTATCGTTTATGTTATCCGGATCATCTGTAGTAATGACATAATTAATGAAATTAGGATTAAAATAAGTATGAGGTCCAATATAAAAATCATCTTTGTTTATTTTCACTTTGCTCTGGCAAATTAAATCATCTAAAAGTGAACTGCTCTGTTGGTTTTGTTGCATGTGTCTATCCTTTTTTTTATTTAGAAACGGAAAGGTGGTGTTTATATCATTGTAATAATTATTATTCAATGGAGATTTCACTCTTTTGCTAGATAAAAGCCTAGGACTTTGAGATAACAAAGGAGGTGTCGGTATCTTGTTAGTAGCTAATGAATTTTGCCTTTCTTTAAACATATTAATATGTTTATTCATGTACTCGTTTGATGTTGTATTAAATGTATTTTTATTACTAAGAATGACTTCTCTAGGATTTGTTTTAATTTCATTTTCTTCGATTGAGTTTGTTTGTATTAAGGTATTTGTCTCATTTACTACAAAATTCCTATCCTCTTTGATGATATCATATTGAAGTGGTATTTCATTTTCTAGCGTTTCTTCTTCTGTTTTTAAATACCTAGTATCCTTGAAAAATGAGTTGCTTTGTATTAAATCTTCTTGTGCTTTGTAGTCTTTTTTATTTACATCTGTATCATTTGAAATGTTTTCAGCGCTGGTATCAATTATTGTATAATTATTATTCTGTATTTTATCATAATTATCTGGAATTTGTGGTATGTTATTTTTATCAATTTTATAACAAAAAAGTTTTTTATTTTGATTATTAATAATAATTTTGAAATTGTGCAATCCTAAATTATCTAGGTTGTTAAATTTTAATTTAAATAATTTTTCACTAAATTCTAAAATCTCATTGCAAGGGTCATCATTTGTTACAATAAAATTAACTCTTATTATCTTAATAAAAATTTTTGGGTCATATTTATCCTGTATAACTGTTTTTTCGAGAAATTGATCAAAATCGATTTGTTCAACACGATCAGATAAGTTTTGTATTGAATAAAAAGATTCTAAAGAGGGTTCTTTTGTTGTATCATCATATTGTTCGTTAGTATCAAATGCTAAATTATCATTGTTTGGATCAAAATAAACAGTTTCGTTTTCATCGTTGCTGTTATCAGGTGTCGCTTCTTTTGTAATTATAAAAGGTTTACTGTTATAAATTAGCAAACATAACAAAAATAAAATCCCTTTAAACTTATTTTGCGCCATCATGAATGCTCTAAAATTTTGCTTTTATATTTTATTAAATTTTTTTAAAATCCTTAAAAAATTAAATAAATCAAATTAATGCTTTCATGGTAAAAATTTTTTCTTGTTAAATTTTTTCATTCTCAAGAAACATATCACAACTCTTAATGTATAGCTCTTTGATATTATTAGTAAGGCGGTCATATTGTATGGAACGTGTTTTTGATTAAAACTGTCTAAAACGGATATATTAAAGGCGATTTTTGTTTTTCTGTTGTGTATCATAAAAATATTTTATTTTTATAATAAAATGGAATAGACATTGTATTAAAAGTGGATTTTTACACATTAAATTTACATTTAGATAGAGTTTGTCTTTTTTCTTATATTAAATCTTATAAATTTTACCTGAACAATTTAAATGTATGGAGGATATTTTTATACTAAGAAATTCATAAAATAACCCATATTTAATTTAAATTATTAAAATATGGTTTATTTTAAAACGTTACTGCCACTATAATATATATTAGAGGACTTCATTTAGTATTTTTTTTTAATTTTTCTTGTTTTTATAATATCGTTTAATTGAAAAATATAGTAATGTGTTTTATTTTTCTAAATAACCTGTTTAAAATAAACCAACAGCGTAATCATTACATTAGTATAATAATCTTTTAAATAACAATTTAACAATTTTTGGCTTGATTTTGTACATTTCTTGAACTAGAATAATTAGCGCCTTGCCTATTTTTGAAAAACTTGAAAGATATAATGAAAACACAGTCAAAAATAAAATTATATCTGGTATACCTGCCTCGACTTTATTTTCTATAAGTTTTTTTGGTCTTAAAAACATTCGTTAAGTTTGATTTAAAACAATATTAAAGCCTTAAAGTTTATAAAATGTGTTGAATGTTAAGATGTCCTGGTTTTTATAAAAAAATTTTTAGTCTTTTTATATTAACCAAAAATTTAGCAAAAAACTTTTGATTTTTTTTTTGTATTATTGGTAAACTATTCTTTGATTCAAATTAATATTTTTACACAAAACTTATTTATTTAATAAACAAACTATTGATGTAAATTTTGAAATAATATTATAAATAATATATGAAAGATTTTTTGCGTTATTATTAGGTTTATAATGTTGTTTTTTTTATTTTAGAAATATTCTAGAGGTGTTTATCCACACTAATAAGTTTTTGAAATGTTTTAAAATCTTAAAAAGGTTAAGTAGGGAATCCATTGGAAATCAAAGGTGAATAAAAGTAATGTAAAATTTTTTATTTTTAAAACAAAGCTTGTATTTTTACTGTATACGATGGATTAACTTTGGTTTAGACAATTTACAAAGGTATTTAATTTTGTTTAATATATTCATAAAAATTTATTGTATAAATTGTGTTCTTTTAAAAATATTTCAATTAAAAAATAATGCAAAGAATACTTCTTGTGATTCGTTTTAATTTAAAAATATATTGTTTTTATTTAATTCTGATTTCGTGAAAGTTTCTGGGTCTCAGAATTTGTAGCTATCTTATAAATATTTTAGTTTTTAAAAATATATACAAAGTATAGCAAAATTGTTTCTTAATTTAATAGTTAAAATTTTTAAATACAAGTAAAATAATTAAAAATTTGCTTAAATTAAATTTAGTTTTTTTCCGTCATAGTTTCTTTCAAAAACGATTGCTCTTTTTATTTAATTTGAGTTAAAAATACCGATAAATATATCAAGATACTTTTGTTACGAATAAAAAAATTATTATTTTAATGTATTTTCCTTATCGATATGAAAACTTTATAATATACAATTCTCTTTAATCCATGATCTTATATTCTTTCTTTTATACTTTATTCTGCGCAAAAAGAAAATTCGAATTTGAGGAAGAAGAGGATATGTTATATAAAAAATCTAGTAAAAGAAGTATTGTTCTTGAAACTGGAGCTAATATTAAGTCTATAAACGATCAATTAACTAATGAAGAAGTTCTAGAAATAGAATTTCTTAAGACTGATAAATTATCCAATACAGATGATAAATTTCTGCGACAAGATTTCAAATCGGAAAAATCATGTATGGCAGAAGGAACTGATGCAGAAACATTTCCTTCGGGTTTAATTTTGAACAAAGAAATGCTAGATTTTTATAATGAAGACAGCGATTCGTTTTATAAAACATTTGTTTCATGTAATGACATTTTTTACAAAAAAATTACTCAAAACACAAATATCCAATCTGATTTATCAAAAGTTGAAACAAATTCCAGAGAAAAAGAAAAAATGATATTTAAATTAGAACATCCAAAAAGCGAATTTGAACCATCATTAAAAAATAAGATTTCTTATGATAAAAAATTATTACAAGAAGCAAATAAATTATTCAAAATACATTTAAATGCTGTTAATGAAGAATATAAAGATTGTTCGGATAAAAGATTTCGAATAAAATGCAACCAAGAGTCAATTGATATTGTTCAAATTATGAAATCAGTAGAAAGTAAAACATTTTTCAAACTTCCACACATCTTAAATAACGTCTTTACATCTCAATGTTTAACAAATAATGATCTTTTTAAAGCTGATTTGCTTCTAATTTTTAATTTTTGTGAATTCTTTAAGCTTCACATTATTGATTTACCGATCTATGTGCAAATTCCGAATAACCCTAAAAACGAAATCGAATTCATAGATGAAAAAATAAATAAAAAAGCATTTATATTAGAAAAATTTAGAAATCTATTAGATTCGATTTGGCAAAAAAACAAATCTTGGCTTGATGAAAGAGAAGCTTTAAATTCCCTCCATTTTGTCAAAGCAGAAATTACTGATCGAATATTAAAGAAAAATCTAATTGTTGGAATTATAGAACACATCTTTAATTCTAAAGAGATTTTGTTTTTTCTATTTTTGTTTCCAGAACTTTCATGGATAAAGCATAAAATAAAACTAAACCAAAACAACGGGTCACAATTTTATCATTTGTTAAATCTGATGTATTATAAATTTATGTTTTTAAAAGCTATAATAAACTCAACTAATCAAACTGATCCGCAAATAGGAATAAGGCAGAGCATTAATAAGAAAATTTTTTTGAATGTTGTTTTATCTGTCAGGATATTATTATTACTTTTTATTTCAGGGGCAAAAATACATTCAATAGTTTTACAGTTAAGTATGTTTTTAACCTTTTCTACTTATTTGCAGCTTTTTTATAATGGTATGTTTATTGAGAATCAAAAGAATTTACTGTTTTGAATTTTTTTATATTACCAAATGAACAAAGTTATATATGCTCTATAAAAATTGGTCTTATAAATGTATCTTATTCAGTAAAATCTGATTGTAATAAATGTAATATTGCTTTATTAGATTTCCCATTGTTATCTGAAAAAGATATAACTTCGGAGAAAATTGTTGGTTGTAGACGAATTTTACAAGAGTTTTTTGGAGATCTTGGTGATTTTAAGCAAAAATACGTAAATGAGACTGAATCAGATAAAAAATATGAAAATTTGGCAATAAATTATTGGAATATTGTAGAAAGGTTTTTTTCTCTGATTAAATGGTTCTTTTTCGATCGATTAAAACATCTTATCTAAAAAATCTACTTGTTTGTTTTTGTTTTTTTATTAAATATTTTTCTTATATTCAGTTCTAAACTTATTTTACTAAGTTTTCTGTCAATTAAATCAACATATTTCATTAAACATAAAAATTTGGAGGACAAAATGCTCGCGTTAGTTATTTTAGTAATCAGATGTCAATAAAAAAACGAGGTTTCAAAAAGTTTATTATTATATATAATTTATGATAAAAAACCTTATCAACAGTCCCCATGGTTTATCTCTTTTTTTGTTTCCAAGTATTAAATTCCTCAAAAAGAAAACGTGATTGTTTGACCAGTAAAACTAGTGAAGATTATCAAATAACAAGCAAAAAGATGAAAACAACAATTCTATCAGATATTTATGAAGTGCCTTTCTTATCCCGAAGTCATTTACTAGTTAACATAGAAGAAAATAGCATTACAGCATTGTCTATAGAGCTACAGAATGAATTATTCGATAATAATTGTGATTTATTATCTTATAAACATGTTTCTCAAAATCAACTATCATACAATGAATCAGAATATGAAAGAGAAAAGGAGTTTTATTATAACGAAGATGATGAAAATTTTTATACCACTTTTATATCGGAAAACAAAGTTTTTGAGCCAGAAAGGGGTGTAGAATACTCAACAAACATATTGTCAGATTTGCTCTCATCAAAAGTGGCAATGGATGAAACGAATTCATTAGTTCTACCTGACAATAATGATACAATTCCGCAAGCTGCTAAAGAAGAAGCAGACGGATATATTAAATTGTCATTTCCAGATATAGAAGTTATAAATTTTTTGCGACTTTACAACAGAGCTTTTAACATGGAGCATGAAAAATTTAAAAAAACAAACTTTTCTATTAATTTTGAAAAGGTATTAATAAATGTATTGTTAATTACCAAAAATGTGGAACTTAATTGCAATTTTCATCTTTGTAATATCGTGAATTATACTTTGAACTTAGAGTGCAATTATTCTGAACTAGCTAAAACGCAAGAATCGTTGATTTTTGTGAGTCATTTAAAAAATTTTATGATCAGATTATTTTTGACATAAATGTTTACAAATTGATTAATAAATTTAAAATTCCACAAGATTTAATAGATAAACACTTGGTTGATTTAAATTTGATAGTAAAGAATTTCAATTGTTTGTTAATCAGGTATGTTTGCTTTAATGAAAAGGTTTTATTTAATTCCAATGATTTTAATTATGAAGAATTGCTATTTAATTGTAAAAATCTTTTGATTTATAAGAATACCTGTTTAGAAAAAATTATAAGAAGGTTTCTATTTTCATCACAATTTAATTTTCTTTGCATAATATTTCCAGAACTATACGATATAAAGAAGATCTTAGGAGAGCGTGGAATATTAAAAATACATTTGAATTCAATATATCTGATGTTTGGAATGTTATTGTATAAATTTAAATTTATATCGCCATATATAAAAAACGCATTATTTAAGGGAAAAATCAAGGGCTCTTATGAAATAAATGAACCAATATATTATTATATGCTAATAAATATAAGATTAACCATTTATATTTTCATAAGTAAAACTATTGAAAGTCGGGCAGTCTTAGAACGCGTTCTATTATTAACATTTACATCATTTGTCGAATTTGTATATAAAGATTATAATAAGTCTTATATCGTAGAAAATGTATTTTTAGGGTATTTAGAATTTCCTACTGAATTAGAAAAGTTAAATTGTGTAGCAAAAAGGATGTGTTATTCAAAAGACAATACTAGATCATTCGAACTATATTTTCTTAAAAGTGCTCCTGTAATTTTACGAGCTAAAGGATTTTCTGGTCATAAAATTAAATTAAGAAAAACGGCTAAAGAAATATTCCCACTTAATCACAAGGCTACGTATTTTTTTGAAAAACGATAATATTTTGAGTTTTTATAAAGATTTAAAAAGTAGATATTGGTCAAGTGTGATAAAAGAAATGATAAAATAAAGTTTAGGTTTATAAAAAATATCTTAAGTTAAATATAGTCTTTTAATCAAAATATAACATTGTCTTTCTTGTTTAGACATCCAGAAAAAAAAAATCAATCTCTATAATAAATAATACAAAATAAATTTAAAACAAAGAATTAAGTTGAACAGGATTTTACAACTTAACCCAGAATAAACCTTTACTATATTATCTATATCCTAAAAAATTTTAGATAAGTTTATCTTATGATTATCAGGATTTTTGCCCTTTAAAATAACATTCGAATTATTATTTTAAAAAAAATTTGATAACTTTTGAAAATTAAATTGGGTGTGCAAAAATGGATTTGTTTTCTAGCTTTGATTGTTATTCTTAAAACTTCTTCTTTATTGTTTTTTGCTACTGCCAATAGATTTTTAATTGTTTTTTAAGCTTCTGGGCTAAACCAACTTTCTCAAAGGTAGATTATCAAAATTTTTCAGAAATTATTAAATTGTTCTAATAACCTCTTTAAACCCTTAAATTTAATAAAAACTTTGATTCTTATGTTCTGGGCTTGGGCCTAAAAACATGAAAAATTTTTTTGTTGTTTAGGAATTGAGATTCGATACAAAATTTATAATTTTATTTCCTAAAAAGATATATATTTTACATATTTAAACAATAAACGTATGATAAAATATGTTTATATGCATTCAAGTATATCTACTAGATACTGTAAGTACATTACAGCTGGAACTTAATTCTCAAATTCTTCTAACCACTCGACTCTTTCTTGATTGCAGGTAGTGGATACGGAAGAATTGTTTTAATATAGGTAGTATAATATTTTATCTTGTATAGTTAAGCTAAAAAATTTTAGAAATCTAGAAGTCAAAATTTTTATAGATTGATTTAACTTCAAGCATAAAATTTTTATGAGGTACTGAATTGAATACATTGTTTATGGTTTTAAGTTCTAGTTAAAATGTGTGGGTGCATTTGTTTTGTAATATTTATGAAAATAAAACAATTTTTTTGAAAGGAATATTTGTTTTTGACTTCATATCTTACAATTAAGACTATAAAAACACACGTCCCAGTTTTATTATTCCTTCATTCATTTAAATTTTTAATTCATATGATTTATGAATTGGGCATTAGAATCGTATATCATTACATTCAATTCTTATTTTACGATTAAGTAATGGAACTTAAAGTTAATAAACAATATTTATTTAGAGTCAATTAATATAATTTATTTTAACAAAATTAGTAGGCAAAAGTTTTAAACACTTTTATTAATTTATGATTTAACTATTTCCATTCGTAATTTTAATTTTTCTGGAAATTTTTGGTCTTTTTCGAACTGTATAGCATCTAAATTTTCCGGGAATACCATTTTTATGTTCATCTGCAGTCAAATCCTTTTTCTTAGAAACTGGTTGGGAAATATCTAATTCTGGCTTTTCTCCTGAAAGTTCTTCTGCTTTTGGTTTATCTAAAGGTTCTTCCGTTTTTGGTTTATCTGATAGTTTTTCAGGAGAAGGCTCCTCCTCTGGTTTCTTTTTTTCAGTTGGTTCAGCTTCTTCTTTGGCTGGTTCATCTGTTTTTGGATCCTTGCCTTTGATATTTGCATCTAAGATCTCAAAATCTTGTGCAAGTTTTTTATTGTCACATGGCATAAGATTAAGATATTTGTTCTTGTTTGTTTGATCCATTCCTTTTATTTCAAGACATTTGTTTCTTGATTTAAGTTGAACCTTCTTATCATCTCCTTTAGCCTCCCATAAAAACCCTTCACTGCCCTCTTTTCCAACCAAGGGATCATCATCTTCTATAGCTATTACACCGGGATCATTTTTTTTACCAAATACATATTTATGTAATCCTAGTCTGATTTTATATAAATTAGGACCCGCCTTTTCGAATACTGCCACGTTATTATCAGTAACATTATGACTATCCCAATTACTATAGAAACTTAGCCTTAAAGTATTATTATCTTTAGCAGTTAACTGCCAATCTGTGTTAGCACTACTGGCAACCAAAACTTCTTTATTAGCAGAGAGGCAGGCGATAATTCTGAGAAATAACATATGTAGAAAAAAAATTTTCTATTTTTATATCCAAAATGTATCAAAACATGTTTTAAATCTTTAATCAATATCATTCACGTTTCGATGTTTAACTATTTATGAAAATAATTTCGAAGTTTTTGAGCTAACAAATTACTTAAATTTATTCTTTGTTTGTTTTAAATAAATATTTTAACTTTTGTTTCACAAAATTTTTGTTCTGATTCGAAATAAAAGTTTTACACAAAAATACTTAATCTGATTTATAGAGATACAAAAGAAAAAAATTTTTTTATGATTTTTATAATTTGAAATCTAAAACTTCAAACTTTTTAAGAAGAAAATGTAAACATCTTTTTTCTAAAATTATCTTTAAAAGTAAACTTTTTTATCATAAATTTAAAAGTTTGCAAGAATTCTAGAAAAATTTAAAATTCTAATTTCATATAAAAATTTAATCAAATATTATTCTTTTTTTATGGTTTGATTTATGATGATGAGAGGTTTTTCCATGATGATCATGTTTTTTGATAAAAATATTTAAGTTATAAACATCTGGTGATTCGTTTTCTCCGTTGTTTAATGGCGAGGGTTCTTCCTGTGGTTCGGGTTCTTCCTGTTTTTGGAATATGGGTGCTTCTTGTACTTTGAATCTCTGTTTTGTATTGTTATTCTTACAATTTTGTCCATTAACATATTTATTGTTGTCATCTGTTGCACTCCTTATTTCTAAACATTTTCCCTTGGATTGAAATTTGTACGCCCCATCTTGTTCTGTAATTTTCCATAAAAATCCTTCTTTTTCTTCCTCTGTAATAGATTTATCATTTATATCCTTACCGATAACACCAGAATCTTTATTTTTTTTGAACATGTATTTACCATCCCCAAATTTTACATTATATAACTCTCCACCCTTTGGTTCAAATACAGCAACGTTAGAATCATCTAAATTATAACTGTCCTTCTGGCCTAAAAGACTAAGCCTCATAATATTTCCTTTTTTAGAATTTACCTGCCAATCTGGGTTATCAATTTGTGAGATTAAAACAGGTTTATTCGCAATTACACAATTTACTATTTTAATGAATAACATTTCTTTTTTACTAAACCACTTAAAATATTATAAAAGAAAAATGTTTCATTCGTTGTTTTACAAATCTTTCAAAATGATTTATTACCCAAAAAAATTAAAAATTTGAAACAATAAAAATTTATTAAAAATTTGTATTAGTTAATACAAACAAATTATTCAAATTCATTTAATATATCATCAATTTCTTTAAGTTTCTGTTCTACATTCATGATATCTTCTTTCTTATTGACTGTATTCATTTTAAATTCCTCCTTGATTTCTTCTAATTTCTTTTTTCTTTGTTTAAGCTCATCAAGCGATTGAATTTTAGTTTGTTTCCATTCATCTTTTTTTGGATTAATATGTTTGTACTCACAAAGTTCTCTTTTACACCCTCCTTTAGTTTCCCAGTAGCAATATTCGTTCTGTCTTGGTTTATTTTCATGGTAACGAGAATGTCTGTATGGACAGGTGGCTGAGCATGTTTTGTTTCTTGCCCAAGTTTCACAAGTCACTGGGTTTTCTTTTGCGCTATAAGAATGTCTATACTGGCATGTGGAAGGATCTCTACACTTAGAGTATAGAAAGTAATAACAATCTTCTAGCATAAGGATAATTTATTTTTTAAATTAATGTTTAATAAAAATTTTATTTATTTTTTTAAAGATTTTATTTTTATTTTATTTATTTTTAAATTTAAATTTTTATAAAGAAATTTTTTAAAAATTTATTTATTTTTTCATCAATTATTTAATATTTAAAAATAAATAAATTATTTCTAAAAATTTAAAATAAAGATTTTTTCAAATCACACGTTTCAACAATAATTTTAGTTAAAATGTTTTGATAACTCACCAATTCTAAAAAAGTAATTCAATCAATTTTTTTGTAAAAATCGTTAATAAACATTTTAGCTTCTTCATAATTTTTTTCATAAAAAATATCCTTCATCCATTCAGAAAAATACTTTTTCAGAAATTTATATCTAAAATCAATCAAAATAGCAACCGCATAATCATTTTTATGTCTTACTGCCCTTCCTATGGTTTGATTAACAGTTCTCATGGCTTGAGTTGTACTATATTCACTGCCAAAGTATTTTTCCTTTTCTCTTAGCTCAAGAGAAAGTGATGGGAAAGGAATGCTAATAATTAAAAGTAATCTACACATGTCATCTGAAAAATTAATTCCTTCTGATAATCTACCACCCATGATACTTATAAGAACAGAGTTTTGTGATTTGAAAAACTGTTTATCATCCCAAAAAATCATTTTTTCACTTTCTATACCTGTCTCTTTTACTAAATTAAGAAACGAAGAAGAGGGTACAAAAATAACAACATTTCCTTTTTTACATTGTGCTATTAATCCAGAAATCATTTCACACACCTCTTTAATAAAAAAGGCTCTTTTTTCTAAGTTTAAAACCAAATCAATTTTTTTCATTGATTGAGGAATTAAAATCACTTTTAGATTTTTACAAACACTGTCGTAAGAAAAATATGACACTTTTCCGAACACTCTTTCATAATATTTTTGTGGTTCCATTGTTCCGCCAGCCAAGATCACAGCCTTCGCCTCTTTTAATTCTTCAAAATATATTTTTGGATCCAATGGTACAAACTTAACGGAGTCTTCGGAAATAAACACTCTTCCTCCTTCGTCACTAAAAGTAAGAAGCACTAAAAAGGCAATTATTTGATAAAATTCACTTCTTTCCTTTAAATTAGAAGAATAATCTTTAGCATCTTCTTCCAAATCAAAAAAGTTATAATTTTCTAACCCTAAAAGCAAATTAAACTGATCTACACTCATACAACATTCTTTAATATTTCGGCTAAGATCTTTTATATTAAAATTTGATGCTTTTTTAAACCCACTTTGTAAATTATTTTCATTTTCTTTTAGTTTTTTAGTTTCTTCGTTTTGTTTTCTTTCTTTGAAAAAAACTACAAATTTTTTCAAAATTTTTATCAAAAAATCCCTGAAAGAACAAACTTCTTTTTTCGAAAGAAAATTTAAGATCTTTTTTACTAGAAAATGGTTTATTACCACCGTATTCATTTGTACAACTGTTTCAAATATGTTATGTGCCTCATCGATCACAATTATTGTATTTTTTAAATCAATGTTATAAGACAATCTGCTTTGTTTTGAAAAAATCATCTGGTAAGGCAAAAAAGTAATTCTTTTGTTTTGTGATTTGCTTACAAAATAAGGGCACCCTGCTTGTTTGTACATATCTTCAATACAAAGTATCCCTGGTATTTCTTTAAACACGGTTTTATTGTAGTATTCACAACTGTTTTTCTTGATTAATTTGTTACATGAATCATTAATTTTATCCAAGTCATTCTTGTTTATTGATTTATTAACACAGTACACCCCTCGCGAACCAAGCAATATAGCTTCATTTGAATGCAAAGTCTCTTTAAATCTTTTTAATTCTTTTATTGACTGGTTTAATTGATCGTACGTCTTTGAAGAGTAATAAACTTTATGAGAGAAGGTAAGTATTGAAGAAAGAAGTGAGATTGTTTTGCCTGTCCCTGTAGGTGAAGCAAATATTCCTACACCACCTTTCTTAATGTGATCAGTGCAATCTTTTATAAACTGTTCTTGGGAAGGATAAAATTTATCTAAACCTTCTGGTAGTGGAAATTTCATAAAAATTTTTTTAATTTTATTTTTTTTTAATTTAATTTTACCTTTAAAATTGAATTTTTTTTAATTTGCCTTTTCCTTTTAAAATACCATTTAACAACATAATTCTAAATTTAATTCAAATTGTTTTTCAAAAATTCTAAAATAAATAAATATTTAAATTTCTACCTAAAAAAAAGAAAGAATAAAAAAATTTAACAAATTCGACCAATTAAAAATAAAATTTGGGGATAAACCAATGACGTAAATTATTCTGATTTATTTTCTTAAAAAAATATTTATTATTCCATTTTCCCAACCAAAATTTATTGTAATTTAAGTTGAAAAAAATACCCTTAAATGCAATCTTCACAAGGTGACTTATTAGGATTAGAATCTAAAGGCACTGGTCTTAAAAACATTACCAAAATGATTTACGAGACACTCAAAGCAGAAAGGAAATGCACTTACCAGATGATTTTAAGACAAATTAATCTTGGGAATGAAAAAACAGGTAAAAGAAGAATATATGACGCTCTTAACATCATGCGATCACTCAATATGGTCGTAAAAAATAAAAGAATGTACGTATTAATGACCAAGGAGAGCTTTGATTTGCAATCTGTCCTGAAAAAGAAGGAAGAAGAGCTAAGAAGGCTTAAAGAAATAAAAGAAGCTTTGATAAAACTTAAAGAAATTAACGAATCTAGTCATAAAATTGACGAACCGAAATTATACATGCCATTCGTAGTCATAGCCGCGGACAAATATGCACAGTTGTACATTGACACCAATGAAGAAAAGACATTTTTTAATTTAAAATGTGATAAGCCATTAGAAACCATAGGTGATTTAGAAGTAGTAAGATTATTATTTGATAACAGTGAACTTATTGACATCGAACCAAAATTAATTCACAGTAATAATGAAAAGGAAAATGAATTAAGAAATTGCTTGTTCTAAGATTAATTAAAATTAATTAAAATTATTTTTAAAATCAAATCTAATTAAGAGATTTTAAAGAATTAATTAATTTGACAATTTTTAATATAAATTTTAATATTTGTATCCAAGTGGAGCTTTTAAGAATTAATTTATTTATAATCTTAAAAAATAAAATTTCATTTTTTTATTTAATTTTGATTTTTCTTAATTTAATAAAATGCTTATTTACTTTACTCTGTTAACTTTATATTTTCAATTTTTTTTATTAGAGGTATGATTTGGTTAATAACTTATTTTTTTTGCCTAATGATAGTAAATCCATTCGAAGATCTTTTTGCTATACCTTCTATATAAAGTAAAATGCCTATTAAAAGAAACATGCTGTAAAATATGTTTCCACATAATTAAGTATAACTCAAGATACTGCGAGCCTTTCACCCCCTGTGCATTTTGTCGACTGTCCGAGTCTATCTTGTCTTGCAGGCTCTGGTTACAGGAATGGCTTATGACTACATTTCAATCTTGTCATTAAATATGAAATAACTAAAAAAAATAGGAGCTAGGACCATTAACTGCGGTATATAATATTAAAGCCTAAATCATCAAAGAATTAAAGCAAAAATTTGTTTATATATTAAAGAATACAACCTTGACTTTGTACTTTCTTTTTATAAAAAACATAAGATGAATTCACAAACATTGGATTAATTACGTTGGTGCTTTTTCTCTTCTTTCTCTTACATGCATAGCCTTTCTGGTAGTAAAAAGAAGTTTGTATTTATTTACTTCAACAGTGTAAACGAGTCAATTCTTTAGACTGATCGATCAGATTCGCTTTTACAAAAAAAGCTATTCAAACAAATTCAGTAGGCTTTCGCGAGAACACTACATGTTCGAGGTATTTTAAAAATAAGTTTTTAGCAAATGTTTTTGTTTAGTAATGTAATTTAGTTACTACAGGAATCTTAATTATATTTGTTTTGTATTTTTAAATTCATCAATAATTAATCACAACCATTAAGAAGCCCGATGAGAAGAGAGACTAAATTTTTGAAATAAAATGATCAATAATGTTTATTTACTAACCAAAGACATGGGGGATAATATGTCTCATTGACATCGTCCTTAGCAACAAAATTAGTGTTGCTAACCTATTTAAATAATATATTTATTAATCCTCATATTTCTTTGATTGTACTTTTTAATTTTAGGGTTTGTTATTTGATTGTATAGAATCTTTGACTGAATTAAATTAAAAAATCGTATTAATTTCTAAACCATAACAAAATCAACTATAGTCTAGCAAACATTGCATGGGTTTAACTCCAATAGTACTCATTCTTTATTCAATTTGGGGTATATAGAAAAAAATACAATGCCCCTATGAAATATTTAACTCAAGAAACAATTTAAATAGAAAATAAGGTATCATTGCAATCTATTTATTTAAATCATTAAATATATTTTGTTATATATCTTAAAATATAACAAAGTCTAATGAATCATAATGCCTTTGACACTGAATTATATGACAAAAGGAGTCAAAAAACTTTATCCATGGGATTATAAGATATTTACAGCATTTATTTAATTCTTAGAAACCATAGAATGATAATGCCGACAACAAAGCACAATATACACAACTAGTATTTTTACATTTAATACTTTGATTACCAGGATCTAAAACAAAACTGAAAAATGCAAATTACATAATTATTTATCATTAACAAAGGATGTGCAGATTTAAAACAAACAATATAAATAATGCTATTAGTTATGACTCAGGTAATCAATAAATTGGTTAGGCAAGAAATTACTTTTAATAACCCTTTTCTTAAAAATTGTACTTTAAGGTGTATACAGGAATAATACTGTGTTTAACTTGTAAGAAAAGTCTAACAAAAGCATATAAAATAAGAAATGAAAGAAACAAAGTTCGAAGAAATAAATAGTTTGGGTTGTGAATGACGAAATATTAAGAAACTAAATTTATTTTTTATTTTGATTTTTTAATCAAATCTATTAAATTGATTTCAAAGAATAACACATTTAAAAATTAATAAATTTTTGTTTATTAATTTCATTTTAATATTTTAAAATGTTAATTTATTTTTTTACTAAAAATAAGTCATTAAATCACAATGAAAATAAATCTTGATCTAAAAATAAAAATTAACATTTTAAAATATTAAAATAAAAATTTACATTTTAAATGTTAAAATGAATACTGATTTATTTATAAACATAATTTTAGCACATATTTTATAAATAAAATATATAACTAAATCAAATAGAAAAATCGAACAATTTTTAATTTATTCTTTTAAATAAATATTAATATTTGTAAAAAGAATTATTATTTCTTTGTGGTAGATGAATGATAAATTAATATATAAAAAAATTATTTTTTTTAAAGAAATAAGGCATAGATAAAATTTACTCAAAAATAATTTTAGGAACGTAAGGTTCATTCTCCCCTTCACAAATCTCAACTTCACACTTACACGCCTCTTCCAACAATCTCTTATTTCTAATTAAAACATCCATCTCATCAAAGGTATCAGGACCTTTCACATATACGTTCACACAAAATGGCAATCCTTCCCTCTGATCTACCTTAAATTCATTCAGTACATCAATAAACTTTTGTTTGATTTCGTCACTTATATTTTTGCTTAAAGTTTCTTGTCTGTCTAAAGAATTTTGTGTATCTTTCATTTCTTTTTTGTTGCACATTGAAATTATCTTTTCTTTCCAAGCAGGGTATGTTTTACCAATAAAAATTTTTACTTTTGATTTGTTTTTTTGTTTTGTTAATCTTTTTTGAATCTTTTTTAAGTGTTCAAAAGCTGGGATAAACTTATTTGTCAAAATTATTTCTGGCCAATCAAATGATACCTTGGTATAATTTTCGTTAAGAAAATTTGAGACACTTGGTATTATAGGATATAAAATGACAATCATACTTTCATAAAGCTTCTTTATGACCAAAGATTCTTTCTTACCACCCAAAATAAGAAACTTTTCGTAAGCGTTTAACATTTCATGAAAACCAAATTTGATAACATCTCTAAAAACAAAATTTTTATAAGCCAAATTAGTCTCATAAATATTTCTGTTAATATTTTCTAGCAGCCATTCTTCTTCCAAAGAAAGTTCATTTTTATTTTCCGGATTTACCTTTGTAAAATATTCTTTTACGTTTTCTATAAACTGATACAGTTTTAAAACTGTTGAGTTTGCAGTTATTTCTAGAAAATCAGCATCTTCGTTGGTATCGCCACACATTGCCAGGCACATTCTTGTGCTACTTTCACCAAATTTGTCAATTACATCGTCAACAGTTAAAAAGTTACCTGTGCTTTTGCTCATTTTAGCAGAATTTAATAATAAATGTCCATTAGTTTCTATCCTCTTAGGCCAGAATTCTTCTTTAAAGATGGCAACGTGGTTCAAAATAAAAAATAATAAATGATTTCTTATCAGATCTTTTCCTGATACCCTCAGATAAACTGGGTAAAACTTATTTAATAAATTTCTACATTCATCCAAAGTACATTTTACACATTTTCTTTCTTTACAAGAAAGCTTTTCTAAATTTTCTTCTAAATTATTTTTTTTATCAGCAGAGCAAGAACAGAAAATTTCTTTTTCTTCTAATTTAATTTCTTCACTTAAAACATTTTTATAAATGTAATCAAACATCCATTCTTCAACTTCAAAATGACTTTTACCAAACATATCATCACTTAGTAAGTGATAAAAAGTGTATAAAGACATATAAATGGTAGAATCACTTAGTGAATCAATCACATATTCATTAAAAGATGTACCAATCCCGAATGATCTGCTGAATGCCCATTTACCAATCCAATCCATCCCATTTTTTAAAAATAATTTAGTTTCTTTGTGAGAAATCAAATTTTTTAAACAGATATTAGCCTTAGCTTTCCAGTCTACCTTAGAATAATCAATAAACCATTGATCTAACAGTGCTACAACACAAACAGTGTTACTTCTACTAATAATTTCACTCTCTGTCTTAAAAAATGAGAGAATATTTTCACTCAAATTCAAAGTGAAAAACCTTTTATTGTTTATCATTTCATCAATAAAATTGATTTCTTCAGTTAATAAATCAAGATTGATAGAAAGATAATTAGATTCAATGTTATCTTCAAATATTACCATTGTAAAATCTCTTTCTTCTTTCTTTAAATTTATTTCATCCCATGAAACTTCTCTTACTTTTTTTATATCAGTTACTTGGTAAATTAAATTATCAAATGTTTCTTCTTGCACTATAAATGAAAAATCTGTGTGCACCAAAAATAATTTGGTATTTTTGTTGTAAAATAAATTAAAAAATTTAGAAGAACTTTTTACTTGGTAAGGCAAATATAAACTTATTTCTCCTTCCTTAATTTTTACTGGTATTTTTAGTAAATCTACTTTTTTAGGTAAAATTCCTTCTCCTTTTAACCTGTCATGATCTAAGCAAGGCTGTTGTGTTTTAGTACAATAAACTGTGTACCTTTTACCAAAAGAAAGTAATCCTAATTGGTTTAATTTGTTAAATTGCCAGTGTATAAAAGTATCATACAATTTATTGTATTTGGTGGTGACAAAAGATCTATCCCAGGTGATATTAGCATTAAATTTGATTAAACTTTCTTTTGCCATTTTAGGAAATGTGTTTACCCAATGTAGCGGATCAGTAAATTTGTGTATATCAGTGATACCCATGGATTTTAATGAGTTAATCACCCCACTATCATTCTCTTTTAACCTTTCCGCTGAGGCACAAATTGGCATCCCAGTACAGTGGAATGAAAACGGGAAGAGTGTGTCAAAGTTGTGTAATTCTGCGTATCTTGAAAAGAATTCTACTTTAGAAATGGTAAATAAATGTCCTAAGTGCAATTTTCCATTCATATAAGGGTAAGGAAATGTCACTAGGAGTGGTGTACCTGTCTTTTTTAATTTTATTGGTTTCTCGATAGATTTTAAAAATTGTAATTTCTTTCCTCCTTTAGAAGACATGGGTTAAAAATTTAAAAAATAAATAAAAATAATATTTCTAAAATTTTTATTTTAAAAAATTTTAACCTAATTTTCTAAAAAAAAATTCGGCTTTTTTTGTTAAAAAATCTTTTAAAAATTTCAACTCAAGTTTTAAAGAAAAAATTGTTATTTGTAAAATTAAATTTTTTAACTTTGAAACATTTCTTCCTTTTAATTTTAAATTTTTTGAATAAATAAAATAAAAAAAATTTTTTTATTAAATTTTTAAATATTAATTCAAAAGAAAATTTGATCAGTAAATTTTCATTTTTTTTAATTATAAGTGCATTTTTAAATACGAAATTTTAAAATTAAAAAATAATATTTTATAATTAAAAGGCAAATCTTTTTTTCTAAAAGTTGGATTTATAAATAATCCGTATTTAATAAAGCAACCACGAAAAATTAATTCGAGAAATATTTAATAATTTAAAAACATATGATAAAAATCAAATTTGCTTTTTTTGTTTACGAATTTATTTATTTTATAAAACAATTATTATTTTTAAAATATCAATTAAAATTTATATTGTATTGATTTAAAATTTGTTAATTTGATTTTGATCTTTAAAACTGAAAAAACGTGAGCTTTTAGAAGACTTTTCTCAAAAATTACAATCTGAAACTTGTTTTGAGTCAAGAAACCAAAAATGACCGAAATAAGAAATTTAAAACATGTTACTTTGTTACAAGATTATTTTAGATAAATAATCTTATTGATCGAAAAAATAAAACAAAACACGTTTCATTTTGAAAAAAAGTATATAAGATCTAAAATACATGTTCATAATGAAGCTACTTAGTAAAATAGGATTATTTGTTTACCTAGCATTTATACACGCAGCAAAAGGAAAAACAGCCGAAGATTGTGAAATTATATGTGAACCATCTACTTCCGGAGGAGGAACAGGAGACGGAAAACCAACCACCGCTGATAAAGTTGTAACTAAAGTGCAAAAACCACAAGCAGAAATATGTAATTGTACAAGTACCGGAGGAGGTACTCCCGGATATCCAAGTTATACACCAGGCTATCCAAGTTACCCTCCAGGAGTTCCAGGAATTCCAGGAATCCCAGCTATTCCAAGTATTCCAGCAATACCAAGTGTACCAAGTTACCCAGTGATACCCCCACCATCATATACACCACCTCCCAAACCAGTTGTTCCAACCCCAGTTATAAAAACAATAACTAAACCACCAAAATCTACGACAACATCACCAGTTTGTAGTATTACAACCATTGAGAATTGCGAGGAAGTGCCTGTTCCTGATACAGAAACTGAAACAGTGATTACTACTCACGAAAACCCACCCCCACCAGTTGTCCCACCTCCACCAGTTATTCCACCACCACCTGTGATGCCACCACCAATAATTGTGGTTCCACCCCCAGTGCAGCCGCCAACACCTGGTACACCTCCAGCAGGACATCCA
>JADGIL010038674.1:0-11593 GCA_020352625.1 Cactoblastis cactorum
CGATGTCAATGCCTTCTTATATTAACAGGTTTGATTTTGGTCAAACGCACTCATGTCTTACTTATAAAAAAAACTCTGGGATAAATTTTTACAAATGATAGATGGCACTACTTTCTTTTTTTTTTAGGTTTTTTATAGGCCAGCCACGCTTCTGTAACGCCGCGGGTGTTGCAGTTGTCTATGGGCGGCGGTGATCACTTAACATCTCGTGACCCGCCTGCTCGTTTGCCTCCTTCTGACATAAAGAAAAAATACACAATGCATGTAAAATTGATTTCAAAGAACCAAATACTGTTTAGCCATAAATTTATTTACGTCAAACATAATTAAATAGGCAAAAATAATAAATAATAAGAGGATTTAAAAAAATACCCTGGGTCATTTCAAAGATTATATTTGATTAGATTTTAATCAGTTGGGATTGAATTCGCAAATCAAAACAATACGTACACGCGCAACTAGTTCACTTACATACGATGTGAAAGAAAAATTAGTAATTACGTAAATATATAAGGACACACACTAACTTCGAAACTTGTATTATGAGATACTAACTTAACGAAAATATATTTTATAGCAAATACTTATACCTATTGACATCTAAAACCCAGGGCAATCATGACCTAAATATCACTAGGAAGTTGGGATCATTCGTCCGTATATGCATGTAAAATCATACGAAAAAAAAAAAAAAACTAGTCCAAAGTGAGGCTGGTCTTAGTCATAATGGGCTACTTCTCACGACATTCTGGCAAAACTACATGACATCCGCCCCGACTTGATCTACTTTGATTGCTCACTGAACGTCCTTATACCATTATTTATTGACCAAAACATCCTGCTACGCATCAGAAATTATTAAAACTGGAACAAAAATGCATGTTTGTAATAAAAATATATATATTCTTATAAAATCCTTGTACATATTTATATAGGAAGGACTTCCTTTTTCTGAAACAATTCTGAAACGATTTTTGTAAAGGAAGGATAATATATAAGTCATCATCGCAATGCGTGCGAATTCCCAGTTGTATGACACGTAGAACCTGGAGTCCGCTATTTATACTAGATAATTTAGTGAGGTTACTAGATTTTAGATAGTGATTATCGACTAACCTGATTTAATCCAGATTTAATCTTAGTATAAGTTGATATAAATGCTATGTGATGCTAGAAATCTACAACAATATAATTAGTACTCATAAATTACTGGCTTTTGAGGTACGGATAAACATAAAATACATGTCAACTTTTTCGAAAGATTTAAGTATAATAAATGAAAGAAAAATCTCAGTAAGTAGATCCACTGATTAAAATCGAGACCCAATGAGATAAAATTTCTAATTGAACTTCAAGGAATTATCGTTCTCGAGAGTAACATTTTTTTTAATGTGTCGTTGATGTTGTTTTTAATGTGTGTGTGTTTTTTAATGTGTGAAATGTGTCGTTTCAAAACATATGATTGTGATAGATTGCGACCGTATATTATGTAGATGGCAAAGAATTTCCTAATGAAACTTTCATTACCACAGCCAAATAAGGTTGAGATCCACCTGCTAAATCTATTGCAAATTATACGAAAGTTGCTGTTATATCTTTATTTTATGTGAGTACGCCCATATTATTTCTAATGAGATACAGATGCTCAGCAATTGATGTCCGCATTATTTATGAGGGCTTACGAAAAGCAATCAAGGGAGGCGTGACCAATAGTAATTATTTCTTAACACCACGCGAAGAGCTACCGGTGATGCTATTAGCCACATCCTCTCTTTAATGGTTTTGATTGAGTTGAGGAATTCTAAAGGAATTCAAGGAGAGTGTTAGAAGCTATGCTTGGAGGCTATATTTTGCGGAATACTTTTAGAAAAAAATAATATCATGTTCTTGCGTTTATATCGGTATGGGTATCATACCGTACGAAATTTATAAGACGTTTTACACTAAGTACTTATAACTCGCAGAATGGCTTATCATTATTGAATTTCTAGCAATATTAAATGTCCGTTTACACTTTTATGTTTTCTTTTTTTTTATAGAGACTTGAGTGCGTTTGACCTCAATCTCACGTGATGGAAAGCGACGATGAAGTCTAAGGTGGAGCACGCAAACTCAAGTAATGCCTATACACCCTTCTCAATGTACAAAACTGACATTCGCGTTTAAAATTTTATAGGAGAACAGGCAACTTTAATTTCGTTTATAAAAGTTACAAAATTATACTAATACGTATAAATCCTGGTTTTCACGAAAACTGTCCTTCACTGACCGCAAGCCACTAGGCTTATGGGCATCGGGCTTTACTTTAGTGAAATTTTGTATTGTTATTTTCATTCAGTTTGTATTATAACATTTATTTTTAAGTGTAACGTGTTTAATTAATGAGTTTCATCATTTTTGTTCCAGGTACATACACAATGCGATTATCTATTGACAAGTTGGCTCATGACTTACGGATGAGGTATCATTGGATAAATATTCCTACTTTGACATCGTAGCGTGATGGTTGACATGCCCGTTCACTTCTCAGTTTTGATTGATTATCTTGTACTTATATATTTATTATATGATATTGTATCTTTCGATAAGTTTACCATAACACAAATCTCGAACTTACTTTGGGGCTATTATATTATTCAGTGTAATTTTATCTCGTATATTCTATTTATCATTTCGTAATAACTGATAATTTGTTGGTAAGGTAAGGGTTGGTAGTGGTATGAGCCTGCTGCATACTTTTTTTAGCCTGCAGCATGAATGGGGAGGGCGGTGATCACTTAATATCACGTGACCCGCCTGCTCGTTTGCCTCACTCTTACATAAATAAAAAAAGGTAAACGCTAACTTTAACATCAAAAATGTAAATGCTCTATTTGAACCTTATTGACTATATAAATGCCTGCGCTGATTAACTTTTTGGGCAAGTATTTACTTACCATCTTACTTAAATTGGTTGTAATATAATATTGGCTTATAATATAATTACTAGAAATATGATAACATCTTCTCAAAAGCCCAAAATAACTAGATTTACGCTATTTCTCCTACTGCTCGAAATTAAAAGCCTTTAAGAGGGCATTTGGATCTTTATCGACAACTATGTAATAGCCCTATAAAGATTTACAACTAGGTACCAATGATGACTATAGGATGTTTCGAGATCAATAAATCAAAGCTTAAAACTTGTATTTCCTGATATAAAACGAGTTATATGTCCATTGCAAATACGGCTAATTATTGTAGCGTTTAATAGGTTTTCTGCTTAATTTAAATGGGTAATGGGGTTTAATGTATGGTAATTTATTTATCTGTATCATAGTTTTTTTTTAATAAGTTAAGAAGCGGACATAGGCGTACAAACTTAATTTAACTTATTAAAAATGGATAGGACAAGACTGCCTTTTTAGACTTAATTTGTTTTTATTAATTATATTTAATATTGAAAAATGTTTTAAAATAATATATTGTTAATATAATAAAACTAGCAAATCTCCGTGGCTTCAGTCAATTGAAAAACAATTTTTCATACAAATATTCACAATTAGAAGCTATTTTCGATTATTATTTTGAAAAAATTGTGTGTGTATTATAACTTACTAGTGTATGTACTCCATAAAGACTACTTTTTGTAAAATTTCATCAAAATCGGTCCACTCTTTATAAAATTTCATCAAAATTTGTCCAAATACAATCTTTTTCTCTCTATAGGTAATATTTGAAAATACTCGAGATGAAATTTAATTCCTTAATAAAATTTATTGATCATTTATTGATTTGATTACATAGAAGAATTCAAACTAACTAGTTTCTTAAACTAGTTATTTATGAGCACTAACAAGTTAATTAAAATTACATATAACAAATAATAATTAGTTCACATTTTTTTTTGTGTACATTATATTAAATCTTGTATTTTTTATACACATGATATGGTTTTTTACACAGATATTAAAGTCTATATACTATGCAAGGTTGAAAATATTTATTAAAAAAAAAATTACAACGCATTTTGAACTCTATTTACCATAAACCATAACCATTATTTAAAGGTAAAACGGGAACCCTATTACTAAGACTTCAGTGTCTGTCTGTCTCTTGAATCGTGAAAATTAGACATTTGAAGTTTTCACAAATGATGTATTTCTGTAGACGCTTCAACAACAAATACTAAAAATAATAAAATACTCAAATTTAATTTTTCAATTACAAAAATTCAATTTGTATGACTTGTCCCTATATATTTTTATTTTTGTAGTTTTACATAGATAATGGGTACGGAACCTTTCGTGCGCGAGTCCGACTCGCATTTGGCTGGTTTTTAACTTATAGACCAGTTTTATTGCTCTAAAAAGATTTGTAGTCTACGTATCATTGATTATTATGAACATAGAGATGATATACAATGATTTCGATACATTATAGTTGGTTGGATCAAACTTTCAGTTCCGTTCGTCTAACAACACATTGGAAAGCACATTTTATCTTAAAAAAAAAACAGCCACTTCCTTCCAAGTCGACTTCACTTTCATTGATATGATGGACAGGGAGGCTTTACACGTGTTCCTTCATGTTTGATTCAATATATCAATTTAGAAAATACTCTGGGTGAAGTCAACTTTCTAACAAAAAATAATTATCCAAATCAAATTCATCTGTTTGGAAGCTATGATGCCACAGAACCTTCAAGAAAAGAGCGTACAAATCCCTTAAAGGCCGGCAACGCTCTTGTGACCCCCAGGGTGTTGCAGGTGTCTATGGGCGGCGGAGATTACTTGAAATCAAGTGACCAGCCTGCTCGTTTGCCTCCCTCTGCCATAAAAAAGAATTACACACAGACACACAGGTCAAACTTATAATACCCCTCTTTTGCGTTGGGGGTTAAAATACACTCCTAGATAGGTGCTGTGCACTTGAATAGAGGTGTAGTCAAAACAAAATGCATATTTGGAATAACAGATATAGGTGGGACGTGATTTTTATAGTTCTATGATTCTGTAAAACACTTGTGGTAAACTTTAAATAAAATCTTAAGTTCAGGATTTAAATAATAATTAAAGTGGATGTCTATCTAAGTATTTTATCACTCTATGATAACAGACTGACAGAAATATGTAAAAAGAAGTGACCCGTGATTTTAAGCTACGCTTGTTACTTGTTAAATACTTGTTTAAATGTAAATAATAGCTTTTAAAAACCTAATATAAGATCCATAAAAAAGTTTAAACTTTTTTTAAATAACTAGTGTTTCCACGGTTTACTCACGTTAATTTTAGTCGGTAACGCCGACGACCGTTTCGACCTATTCAGAAGGCCATCTTCAGGGCGAGTACTAGGAACGTCGCGGCGCGGCTGTTCCTTGTGCACATTTTTTAAATACCTTGTCTTATTTAGAACAAGATTTAAACAAGACGTTACCAAACAAGAAAACCACATGGCGATAGAATTAAGAGACACATCCCGTCCCACGTTTGTTGACATCTTTCACTGTTCTTGTCATCCCGTTGTGACGGCTGACAGTTCTTGTGACAGCTAGTTTGACAGCTGGCTTGACAGCGCAAGCCTACACGAGATAAGATGAGCTTATGATGCCGTTACCCTTGGACAACCATCGACATTTCGATGCTCATGATTCAATGTCAACTTGAGATGGTGTAGAATATATCAATGTAAAATAGTTTGATGATGTTTATACTACAATGGTTTCATTTTATTCAAATGTATTTTTCTTTTCCTTTTAATAAACTCGCCACAAGCATTTTATTTTATCATACCGAATCAAACTTCTTATCGTGTTTAAAATACATATTTTGCAACATTACTTTGTTTTAACTAAACGTTTCAATACAAGAGTTATTTGGGGCAAATTAAGGACGTCATAAATTCGTCCAATGTGTTATTTCAAAATCGAAATTGCTTGTCATTAGCAAGGCTAAAATGTCACTGAACAATGCAAGCGGTACTGTTGTCGTATGGTCGAAGGCCGCACGTGATCGCATTTCCTTTTAGTAAAGCCTGAAACATACAATCGTAGAAAATCGATATTCATTTCTTAGCAAGGCAGCTGCTTTGTCTTACTATTGTGTGCTTTCATATATATTCTATAATATTTATTCTCCTGTGTTCATCTATTTACAATTCTGATAAGCTTATATCTTTAACAGATTAAGAGATCAATTTTACTCCTATTTGTTTTTTTACTCTTGTGGAACAACCAGTATATCTTAAGGTTGAATGTAAAAATTCAGATGTATATCTAAACGTGATACGTTATTCTTACAAAGGAGACTGACAAAATTAAAGAAGAACATCCCGAGCCCTTAGAAAGCTTGGTTTTTCTTAGTTCATTAACGATATATATGATTTCGATTTATTTCCTGGCCCAGTATAGTCTAGGCTTTACAGCCGGTCGCGCAATAGTAAACATAATGCACTCAGTTCAATAAATGTCTCGATATTATTAAAATGTTTTGACAAACGCACGCCGCCAATAGATTAGGTACCAAGTAACCTTTTCTATGAAATTATATTATGAGAATAGTTTATCTATCAACTTGGGACAATCGTGATCAAATGGTTTAATAAATGAACACAGACAACAATGTCGTCTGTGTAACTGAAATAAAAATGAGGAGTTATTATTTTGAAGCCTTTTTTATGCTAGGTAATCGGCAAATATAGGGCAGTTCTAAATTTCTGATTTCACTATAGAAAAGATACTACATGACACAGCATATAGACTCTACTGCATCCGAAGTCTCATGGTAAAAGCGTATGCCTTTATGATCCAGCGATCGTACGTTTCAATGAGGAATTCAGTGGGAATCATTTTTATGAAAAAAAATAGTCTAGTCCTAGGTTAGTCCCGATTACCTGAAAAGAATGATGAGGTCCTGAACGATATTTAGCTTTTATATGAACCTTTCCTACGATTGGCTCAGGTTTATCCTTTGTTTGCGGAGATCAGATAGTAGACGCTCAGTGTGAAAATCAATTACCTCATCAAATCATCTAGTTTAGGAAGCAACCCTGGGCTCTGCCGCTTCACTGCTGAGAATGCAACTGGGAATACACTCGGATAAGGCATCATTACTATTCTTCTAATATAATTTATAATAATATGTATACTTCATCTATTTATACGTATATATGTATTTCAGAAGTGTTTTCGTAGTTATAAATAATATAACGTTCTACCATCTACCTAATATAATAAGTTAAATATTACAAAATATTATTGATCAACACGAAATAACTTCCACAAACAGATTGTTGTTGAAAAACAGCGCTGTCATAACAGCATTGTTTAAAGTGATACTATAATAGAAGATTGACTGTTACAAAACGCTCACCAATCAGGGACGAGGCACGTGTCGAGGCAGAGGTCAGAGGTCGCCTCGCGCCTTGGGAAGTCGTCTCATGCGCGTGCGCATCCATTGTTAGTAAAAGAGCTTATAATCAACTAGAGAATATACATTTATTATAGCGATGAACAATGTTCTTGGAACTATTTTTATGAATGTAAATAACTTGACTGTGTGAATTAATTTATTACAGCTTTTTGTTTTTTATTATAAGCACTACTTTGTCGTGAGAGATCTTTACTCATGAATGTAAGCAGTATTTGATTATATATTGATTAAAACTCCATTTGATTTGAAGGTCATATTTTTTAACAGATGCGATGAACTGAGGTGTGGTTTCGAACAGTAAGTTCATTTATACACGAGATGCCCTGATAGGATCTTCCATTTATTCTTTACTGTAAAATAATGTAGTTACATGATTTAACTTCAGATAAAAATTGTACTTTTAGATATACGTGATATAGCAGTTAATTTTGGTAACTCATTTCAAAAGTTTGTTTCGTAGAAATTACCAATTAATTGAAAAATAAAACTATTTAATGTATATACTACTTTAATGTTTAAATGAGTTTAAAATATATCAAATCACACAAATTGGGTTATTTTAAAAGAAAATTCGAGAGTTGTGTATGAATTAACAAATACATTTATATAGATACAAGTAATCCAAGTCACAGACCAATCAAAAAAAAATTTCTTCATGTTGTTCTGTCCGGAAATCGAACCCGAGGGCAGCGGATAGATATGACAACTATTACACCATTTGTTTGAGAAATGTATTAACCTTTACTGAGAATAACCTCAACAATTCAACATGTCCACCACAAATTCCGTATTAATTAATTTTCTTTTCATGTCATGGGACAGCGTTGAAAGCGTATCTATTGCTTGACATCATATATTTTGCTATCACAATAGAACACCCTGATATATCTCATTTATATTGTGGCCCAAGGAATATACTAAATTCAAACGATTGCAAATTCCTCCTTATGATCAATATGAAACTCGTAAACGCTTTTCCATCGTAGAATAATCTACTCATAAAAATATATTTGTTGCTATGACAATGTAACATATTAAGAACTTTATTTGAGTTTCGAAAAAAGAAATTTAAATTACCAATAGTCTATTTTTTTATGTCAGAGGAAGGCAAATTAGAAGGCGGGTCACGCGAATTTAAGTGATCACCGCCGCCCATAGACAACTGCAATACCCGCGGGGTTACAGAAGCTTTGCCGGCCTATAAAAAACCCCGCCCTCTCCATTTGGGGAAGACGGGGAAGTTGGGCCTCCGGCTCTCCCACTCAGCGGACGGAACATGGCGGCTAATAGCCGTCATTCAGGCGTCGGTCTTCTGTGGGAGTGTCATACTTCCCCGGGCGAGCTGGCCCATTCATGCTAATCTAAATGTAATAAAATAATTATTCAAAATTAGATCTTATTTATCTCTTTTTATAGAATGAGCGAGTAAGAAGCAATTTTAATATAATTTGAATAATATTTTTAACTTCTAAATAAAGTTACTTTTCGAAAGAGAAATAAGTTGACTAAGAATTCGGGCCAAATAACACGGGGCACGTTGTAAATAAGCAAATGACACGACAGCCAGGCTTTAATTCAATCAGGCGTTAGATAGCGGGTATCTAGACGCTGGGGAGGAGGTCAATAAATCCGACACGAGGCAACGGAGATGAAGTGCTCGCTTTACATACAATGAGTTGGTACTGTGTCGTAATGCTCAGCTTAGGACAGTATTGAGTTGGGACAGGAGTATTTACACGCGACCTAGTGCTTGAGCTAGTAACAAAGATAAATAATTGAAAAATATATGGTAGATTATTCCTCATTCTACTTGTAGCTTCGTTGAATTAAATATTTTTTTATATCAAATAAAGCATTAGCCATGGAAAAAGTTCTTCTAAAGAATATAACCTTTTTTACACATTACGTGCACGTTATGTCACTTACATAAAATTCAAAACTTATTCTTCAATCTTTAATAAATGTAAATATCACTTGACTATCTTCATACAAACAAACAAAGCTTTCTTCAAGGCTTACCTTGATGACTAACAAGTAACAAGTCGGCGACAGAACCCCATCAATATTAAAATCCGTTCAAACGAGGCACAAGGCTAGTCACTAACGAGTCTGGGTGTGTCTCCTGCACCAAATAACAGCCTATAATTGTGGGTGCAGTTAGGTGCAACATAATGGCGCCTTGCTATGTAAACGGCTCTGCTATCGGCCATTTGTGAATATTACTAACAATTAATAACTATTTGGATTTCTTTTTATGCTACGTAAATCCGACTACGAGTTAAGGAAAAAAAATTACAAGTATCATTATAAGTTAGCGAACAGAATTTATACTACGACCTATGTGATGTAATAGTTAATTTGACTGACTACGAACTTAAGAGGTGCCGCGTTCGATTCCCGATCAGGTTATAATGGAAAATGACATTTTTCTGATTAACCTGGGGCTTGGATTTTTATCTATATGTATAAAAAATAGCATCATTGAGTTAGTTTCCTATAACACAAGTCTCGAAGTTACTTTGGGGTTAACTCAATTTGTGTGATTTGCCCCTATATATTAATGTTTACAGATGTTCTTTTTTAGGTTTGATGTTTAAAAAAATAATTTAAAATGCGTTTAGATATGTTATGTATACATTTATCACTCTTGTAAAGCAAACTGATAGAATTTAAGAGGGAGTACAAAGATCATACTAGCAAGCTCTTATAAAACTTTATTTTTTGCTAGTCTATAGTTATTATTCCATAAGATTCTAAAGATTTGAAAAACTGGAAATAATTTCCTATTTTAGTTTCAAGTAATTCAAATAATACCTGCCTTTTATATATTTTTACAGCTATAAATACTTTCTTTACAATTATGCAAATAATAATATATTTTACCATACTTATAACCGTAACGAACAAAGAAAACTCAGCTTAATAACCATTTAAAAGCTTACGTTATAAAGCAATTACTCTTTGGCAACTGTTTAAAAACGAAATTGAACAAAAATTAATTACAGTTGTGGAGCAAAAGATTAACGATGGGTGCTCTCGAACCAATTATACCATCAAAACATCACCTTGAAATAAAGAATACACAACAAGAATGATCTTATTGTTACACGTAGCGATACAGATCTCACTGATATAGATGTGGGAAAGCAAAACAGAGCCTTTGTATTAATTGTTCGCTTTAAAACTGTTTCTCAACTGTTTTCGTCCTTGACGTCTTTCAACACATTATGGCTAGTTTGATCTGTTCTGTCCAATTGATGGCCTTTGCAGTGTGATGGTTAACATCCCTGTCTGTTAGTCGTGAGGTGCCGTGGTCGAGACTCGGTCAGGTCAAGATGGAAAATTATCTTCTTTGGCTTAGATCTTGAATGTTTATCTATATACGTCACCCCATCTAGCATTTATAAACACCTACCCTAGAATTGATTCTGCTTTATCGTTTAGGTTGCAGAGGTCAGATGATAGTCGTGTAACCAGTAACCTCTTCAAATCTCCTAGTTTATGAAGCGGATCCCGGACTCTGAAGCGTCACTGCTAAAGATGCTACCGTGAAAAAGCACGAATAAGTATAATATGTGAATTGTTCTATAGGTATATGTTTACCATTTTAAGTCAAATTTAATTTAAAGGTCGAAGATTACTGACTACCGTCATATTGTTGATCATAGTCATATATATTATCTACAAAATTCATTCCAATGAATTATTATCTTATACTTATATACTTAATCGTAAGAAAATGTAATGCATTGAATATTAGAACGTTAAAAAAGTAAATTACACTTTAGCATAAATTTCTATTCGTTGTGGTTTTAAATAACGGATTGCAAAACTGCATTCCATATTTTACTCATCAGTTTAATACATGTACAGCAAAACCACTGCCATGCAGTTTTTTTAAAAAGCAGCCATTTCGATGAACGCCAATTTATATATTTTTTAAAGAATATATTTTGTACGTATTTAAGTGATTTATTTAATTAAACTTTGGACTGTTTAAGAAAAAAGTGAAACGGTTTTTACTAGCCAAACTATACTCCATAGTTGGTCGCATCGTCACTTACCATATGATGAGATTGCGGCCAAATGGTTGACATATTGTATTGTTCATATAAAAAAAGAATTAAGTAGCTATTTAAAGGGATTATGCTCTCATATTCGAGGGGCTGGCAACCTGTCACTAT
>JADGIL010038766.1:0-11214 GCA_020352625.1 Cactoblastis cactorum
TTATCGCAATAATTATTGCGCTAATAAGCATTGACGTTAGACGTTAGTGTGGCTCCAGCATTAGAAAATGATACGAAACCCTTGGTGCACGAATCCGACTCGCATTTGGCTGGACTAAACAAATATTTTTCTATCTTACTTTCATGCTTATTTCTACGTATTTTTATACTAACGTAGTCATACTTCCTTCATCTTCCGGCTGAGCAAAAGCGTCAATGGACAGTACAGAGGGCGCTCTTTCTTGCACTTCGGTGAGTTCTGGAGGGGGCAGTAGCGCAGGCGCAAGGGCGGTGGGACGCGCGCGCAAGTATTCGTACACTGCGCGTGCAGTCACGCGTTTGTGAGGACATTGACGCCAGCACGCTAGCAGCACGTGGAGGCTAAAACAAATATACTGGGCTAAATAAATATACTGGGGACAAATCACACAGATTAAATTAGCCTAAAAGTAAGTTTGTGTTTGGAATGGGCCGGCTCGTCCGGGGCAGTACCACACTGCCACAGAAGACCGACGCCTGAATTGGGGAGGGCGGGGGCTTTCTAAAGGCCGGCAACGCTTCTGTGACCCCGCGAGTGTTGCAGTTGTCTAAGAGTGGCGCTGATCATTTAACATCACGTAGCCCACCTGCTCGTCTGCCTCCCTCTTACATAAAAAAGGCTATTCGGTCTATAAATTGACAATTTGGGCAGTTATACAAAAGCTTACTTTTTAACCCAAACAATTAAACTTACGTGGTGTAAGTGGTATCAGGAGGCAGTGGGGGGCGTCCTCCTCCCTCCACGAACCTGATTACGCGCATGGGCTGCCAGGTCCCGTACGGCTTCTCTCCCAGTGTTATCAGTTCGAAAAACAACAATCCTAGCGCCCATACGTCACTGAAATAAAAATATTATAACTAGTTATTTTTAAGAAATACTTATATAGGTATAATTTGTTTAGAAATATTTAGATGTTATATTAAATACATTTACCTCAATTTGTGTAATTTTTCCCTATATATTTAAAAAAAATGTAATTTAAATGTGGTATGGAGCCACTACTTTGTAGTGGTATGGAGCCACTATTTGTAGTGGTGTGGAGCCTACTGCTTGCTTTGTTAGCCTGCAGCATGAATGGGTTCGTCCGGGGAAGTACTACACTCCCACAGAAGACCGACGACTGAATGACGGCTATCAGCCGCCATGCTCCGTCCGGTGAGAGGGAGAGCCGGAAGCCCAACTTCGGAGGTTTTTATAGGCCGGCAACGCTTCTGTAACCCCACGGGTGTTGCAGTTGTTATGGGCGGCGGTGATCAATAAGCATCTCGTGACCCGCCTGCTCGTTTTCCTCCCTCAGACATAAAAAAAATATATCTATATTTACATATATAGGTAATTATGTACCTTGCAGGTGAAAATACTCCTTCCACCAAACTCTCTGGTGCCATCCTTGTGACGGGGAAGTACCCTCGTCTCCGGCTCCAGTATTCTGAACTGGGTGTAACTGTATGCCGAGCAAAGCCAAAGTCTGCCAATTTGAGGGATCGTTTGTCATCCACTGGAAACATCGAGAATTGAGACTTTAAAAACAAAATTTAATCAAGTTTTTCGACGTGCTTTTTCTTGCCATGTGATGGATACATAAAAAAATAAAATAAAAATATATGTTGCAGGTGTCTTTGGGCGGCGATGATCACTTAACATCACGTGACCCGCCTGCTCGTTTGTCTCCCTTTTATTATAATTTTTTTATGACAGGGAGCCAAATGAGTAGGCGGGTCACGTGATGTTAAGTAATCACCGCCGCCATTACATTTTACATTAAAAAAAAGAATTAAACCCAATTATAAGTTGTCAACGTCCCTCTTTGATTTCCAACAAAAATACTTACCAACACAATTAGCAGCGTGTACATCTCTATGGACGAGTCGTTTCGAAGCGAGGTAAGCAAGCGCTGAGGCGGCTTCACTGCCAAGTCTTGTTAGGCTTGCTGCAGACACATGTTCAGATTCCTTATTGTCTTCTCCAATGTTCTCGGCATAATGTTTACGAGAACGCAGGTAGCAGCGTAAGTCGCCGTAGAACGCGTACTCCATGAGTAGTAAGAGTGGGCCGTCCGTTGCGCATACGCCGATGAGGCGAACAATGTGCGGATGATTCAGCGAGGCCAACATGCAAGCCTGAATTGGGACAGAATTACTTTTACCCACAGAAGACCGACGCCTGAATAGCAGTTATCAGCCGTCATGCTCCGACCGGTGAGTGGGAGAGCCGGGAGCCCAACTTCTCCGCCCCGCCATTTGGGGAGGGCGGAGGTTTTCGGCAACGCTTCTATAACCCCGTGGGTGTTGCAGTTGTCTATGGGTGGCGGTGATCACTTAACATATCGTGACCCGCCTGCTCGTTTGCCTCCCTCTGACATAAAAAAAAACCCTCTAAACTCTAAAACGAAGAGATTCTGTAGTCATTAATGATGCGATTTCGAGGAAAAATTCAATTTATTGTTTACTGACACTATCAACTTAAGCAGGGGTTCCCAAACTTATTTTGTGTAGTGCCCACTTTAAGAATGAATTATTTTTTAACGCCCCCATTTTTCCATCTACTTAGAAACCTGACATAAAAAAAACACAATTCTACACAACACCCCCATATTTTTTCTGGGTCTCTTACCCTCTAAGCCTGTAGTGCCCATAAGGGGCGTTATCGGCCACCTTGCCCAACCAAATTGGTTCATCCGTTTGAGAATTATGATGAGACACACACACGTTTTTTGCGTCGGGGGTAAATTAGAGTATTAATTATACAAGATTTTTTATTTACTTGATTACTTTGCACATGTATGAATTTATGTTCATCAGTTATTATAGTAATAACTTAAAAACAAAGTTTAATAAAAATCCGCCCAATATTATTTAAAACGGAAAAAAATGTTGGAAAGAGATTACCTCTCGCAGAAACTCCTTCTCCTCAATAGGAGTGGCGTAATCACGCAACGCCTTAGCGGCGACAGCGATAGCTGAACTGTCCGGAGGCCGTAGTACGCCAAAATACACGCGCCCAAAGCGACCCGCGCCCAGTTCGTAGCGAAGTTGAATAAAAGCTCTGTCCACCAGTTGCGAGCCCATTTCGTATGCCGTCCTTACTCCCCGTGCTGCTAGCTTTGCCTGAAAAATGAAAAAGGAGGCATTTGAACCGGTTGGCTGGCAACGCTCCTGTGACCCCTCGGGTGTAGAAGGGGTCTATGGCCGGCGGTGATTACTTAACATCGCGCGACCCACCTGCTTAATTGGCATATTCTGTCATAAAAAAAAATGTAACAAAAGTGATTATTAGACTTAATTTTTTTCAATGCCAGTCAAGCTGTGATAATCTATACTAATATTATATAAAGAGGTAAAGATTGTAACTTTAACTGTTTGTTTGTAAGGGCTAATCTTCGGAAATACTGAACCGATCATGAAAATTCTTTCACAATCAAAAAGCTACACTATTCAGTGCTACAGGTTAACGTACAACGAAGTTACGTTAGGCTACGGGCTAGAAGGAAGGCTACGGGCCGTGGGTTATATAAATATATGTATATGTTGTAATATATCACGTGTATTTATTATTTGTTTATGATCAGGACGGGATTGGGACTTAAACCACACTACGTATCACCAAGGGGAAGGGCAGGGATACAAAATGCTAAAAAAAACATGAATATGAACGACTCCATATTAACTTTGCTTTTTTGTAAATAGTTTTTATTCAATGTATATTTATTTTATTAATGTGAGTGTTTTAATAGTACAGATACAGTATCACGTCTTTGTCCGTTTAGACGGGGCAGACAGAGCCAAGAGTCAAGAGTTTCGAAGGCCACACTTAGCCAACCCACCATTTTGGTGGGTTTTTAGTGGAATGGAGATTTAAATAGTGACAGGCTGTTAGCCCTATGAGAATTTCTGTTTCAAGCCCTTTTCCTTGATTGACTTTTACAATCTGCGCGTGAGAAGTAACAGCTAGTACATTCTACGTTTTTCTTCCGCTCCCACATGCTCCCAATGTGTCTTTTTAATGACAATAAATTGAATTATTATATTATATTATAGTCCATCTGGGGAGGGCAACGCTTCTGTGACCCCGCGAGTGTTGCAGTTGTCTATGGCCGGCGGTAATCACTTAACATCACGTGACCCGCCTGCTCGTTTGCCTCCCTCTTACATAAAAAAAATAGTACCTTGAGCATCCTTTCGGCGCGCTTCAGTCGCGCCAACCGCGTGCGTCGTGCTAACATCAGGGCTGGCACCGCTAGCATAATCACGAGAATTGTCAGTAATATCGTCCAATCGTGACAGCGCCAGATGAACTGGTCGCCTGGCCCGTACCTGATCACCGTCGGAAAAGTTACAGGTGTAGTAACACCTGTTACTTATACAGTTATAGATATACCTGTATAGGTATACCAATACGTGTATAAGTTACGTGTACATCATGACCCTCTCAAGCTACACTCATCTCACTCAACCGCCACAAAAGGAAGATCTTCCCCGGATATTATGCATGGGGAACCGCGACACCGACTGTCATGTCGAAGGTTTTATATATACGTCCAATCTCAAAAAACTCTGCTTGCGCGGTTTAGGTTTATTGCTGTTAACTCCTTCTTTTTATGGAAGAAGAAAAAAGGAGATAAGGTAAAAATGACGTGACCGAGCTTTGTCTGAACATAAGAGATAATAAGAAAAAAATATGGGAGCTTTATTTCACAGTCAAATCAAAATATTCATTTAGAAATTACACCTTCATAGGCAATTATCACGTCAATAATTAATAAACATTTAATTTTACATCTTTATATCTTAATCAAGCTACAGACTACCAGCATTTCGAGATGACCACTGCTGAGATGAAATGCCGAAAGAAACTCAAGCAGTTTTGGTTCTTATTAACCCAGAAGGACTTAATTTTTATGAATATTGGTACGAGGTCTGACTTACCATCGCATAGTGATACATTTTTTCCCTCCATCTGATATATCTTGCCCACATATCTCTGGTACTGCCTGGTCGTCCCCCTTCATACGCCACACGTCCAGTGACCGAGGTCCCAAGCGGCCTCCCCACCACTCGTCTATATACATGACAGGGTCATCGAACTTGTTTGGATGTAATTGTCCCGTAACGCCTGGTACTGGAGAGTCCAGTGATGACCAGAATAATCTAAAAATCAAGATATTAATTTATTACAGATATAGTACCAATTATCTGTCTGTCTCTGTCTGTGTGTGTGTGATGTCTTTATCCTCTACAAGGTAGGTTTTGACGACCTTCGTGGTGTTACGGTTAATGTACTTGACGTTTTATAGTGTTGAGCCTGCAGCATGAAGGGCCGGCTCATCCGGGAAAGTGCCACACTCCCACAGAATGGTGGCTATCAGCCGCCATGCTCCGTCCGGTGAGTGGGAGAGCCGGAGGCCCAACTTTCCCGCCTTCACCATTTGGGGAGGGGCTTTTTTTATAGGCCGGCAACGCTTCTGTTTCCCCGCGGGTATTGCAGTTGTCTATGGGCTGCGGTGATCACTTAACATCACATGACCCGCCTGCTCGTTTGCCTCCCTCTAACATAAAACACCGATACTGAGAAGATTCCGGGTTCGATCCCCGGTCAGGTCATGATGGAAAATGACCTTTTTTGATTGGCCTGGGTCTTGAATGTTTATCTATGTATGTATTTATTATAAAATATATTATCGTTGAGTTAGTAATACATAATACAAGTCTCGAACTTAGTTTGGGGCTAACTCAATTTGTGTGATTTGTCCCAACATAAAAAAACAG
Organism: Cactoblastis cactorum; assembly: GCA_020352625.1. Taxonomy (NCBI): domain Eukaryota; kingdom Metazoa; phylum Arthropoda; class Insecta; order Lepidoptera; family Pyralidae; genus Cactoblastis; species Cactoblastis cactorum. The sequence continues at coordinate 5,805 of JADGIL010038766.1, forward strand.
GTAGACAGAGTCAAGAGTTGTGAGACACGAGGGCCACGCTTCACAATTTGGCGGGCTTATTGGTGGGATGGACATTCAGAAATAGTAACGGGTTACTAGCCTTGATTGGCTATTACAATCTGCACCAGAAAAGTAGCAGCCGACACATTCTACAGCTTTCTTTCGCTCCTAGACCAGCATGCGAGGCTATCAATCCATTATTTTATTTATTTATTTATACTTAACGCTTTTGTTTTACTAACCGTGTTAGATATACCTATCAAATTTCTCAAAAAAAAATTAATTAATACTTCCAAATTACATAACCACATACTTTTTAAGTTGACTTTGAAATCAATTACACAACAACGAATACAGATCTTGTTACGTCTACGTCTAATGTTACAAAGGAAAATTTATAGGACTGACAAAAATAACGTAGTCTAATTCTAGTTATTTTATTCTCTATCGTAGTCGATGCAGAAATCAAAATATCTAAAGAATCATTAGTCAAATCAGATCTAAAAATAGCAACAAAAAATAATATGTCAGAATGTCTTTTTAAGAGACCATCCGGGTAACTCACTTGACAGAGCGCCTTCCGTGTAAGTCGTTTGATCGGTTCATGTATTTGGTGAAGAACGCTTCGGCAGAATGCGTCAGCAGCAGTAATGCGTCGACCAACGGAGCCACGCGTGGTGGCCACAAACCAGGTTCCCACAATCCTTTCAACCTGGTATAAAAAAAGACAAAGTTTGTCTATAAGTAAAAGTATAAATACTTGGAAAAATTTAAACCAGTATACAAAATTATATATATTGTCTGTTAATAATAAGACAATGTTAGATTATTTATTAATGTTATTGGTTAATTTTGTATTTACACAAATTATTGTACAAATTTTAGGTTCCATACCTCTCTCGCACAATCCAGTTCACATCTGTGACAGATGATTTTTGTTTATTCGCCAAATCATGTCCGCGCCACCAGGGCGATACAGTATAGTGTCGCATTGTTGTTCGGGTTTCTTCAGCCAATCCTTTGCAAGTGTAATTCTGTGCTCGCCACTCACGAACCAACCACACGTAACCATTCTCGTGAGACATGCTGAGTGCCATCGCTTCACATAAGACTAGTATTGCTGTTTCCGCATCGGTATTCACGTAGAATATTCGAGCATTTACTTTTTTAAATTCTTCTAAAATTACTGTGATTTGGGATGGTGAATTTAGTTGAGCGTTTCTAATAACAAGATCTGTGTTGAGCAATGCTTCGTTGATTGCTTTCGCCAGCAAGGATGAGTCAGATATAACAGCCATGCGGGCCCATCCGCAGCCATTTACTAGTTGTGCCACGGCTGTCGCCAACTGAGAAGCTGAGCCACCGACACCTCGAGTCACACTTTCTTCTGTGTACTTTTCTGACACGCTGTCATACAGCACCAACGCCGTTTCTATGTATTGAGCAAGAGCGGCCGCATTCCTCCCTCCTTCTCCCGATCCCACGAACCCTATCACGTTCTGAAAGTTCCTATACCAATGTAACAACGAAATCATATTCTTCAAACTGAACTCGTCAGAACAGTTATCTATGTAATATCGCAAAATGTCAATATTTATTTTTTTTGGTACTAGTATATCGGCAACCTCATCGAGAGCATCCCTATAATTTAGTTTATCTGGTTCGTTTGTGCACAGTATTACTGCTATCCAGTATTGAGGGGTGGTTTCCTCTACGAACCACGATTTGAATCGATCGATGTGTTCCACGGACCATGCACAAGCTGCTTCTTCAGTTTGGTCGTTAAGATTAGTTTCTTCCTCTAGAATCTGCCTGATATCTTCTTGTGTGGGGTCAAAATTTAGAAACAGGCTTAGCACGTTTGGTAGGTAGTTATCAAGCCCAAAGGAGTTTGCGATTCGCACGGTGTAGACAGGGTCTAGCGAGCACGTGCAGGAGGTAACTAGGCAAGGCGGAGGCTGAGTGATGAACACATTCTGAGCAGTACTCCATACTTCTTGCTCGAGAAACAGAAATGAATGGGTTCCTGATTGAAAAAAATAATCATGAATTTAAATAAGGATTTAATCTGACTTCACGTACATTTTCCAGGAAAACTATAATATTTTCAGATTTGAGGGTTTAACATATAACATGATTTGTTACCTTTATATCACTCTTAGAGACCAGACTAATAGGATAGGATTTATAGCGAAAAAAAGAAACAGCCCTTTTAAAACTGCGCTTTTAGCGAAGTAGTGTAGGTAAAGTAAAGTAGGTAAAATTTGATATACTACGAAAAGTTTTTGGTTTATTTTTCTAATAACTACCTCAATATACAATGTTTATAGTATCCACTTTTCACTTTTTGACATTTTTTCACGACACTGACAACAAAACAAAATCTTAGTATACATAAATAAGTAACTAGCAACCGCACCGTGGTTTCACTTGAATTGCTACCGTTCTCGTGGGGTTAACAAGATGAAAATTAGCCCATAGCCTTCCTAGATAGATGGTCTATCTAAAACTAAAACGGTCTATTGGTTTCTGAAATTAGATCGTTAGACCAAACAAAGAAATCCGCTTTATAGATTTACCATTTTGTAGCAACTGTTGAAATTTTCTGCGGGACTCGTTATCACTAAGAGCTTCCAGGGTCCAGAGCAATCGGTGGTACTTCGCACGTCGGTCTAATTCTTCAGCAATATCTTCATACTCTGATCGATAATACACGATCGCCTTATCACTGAAAATGTTGATAAGAAAAATAAAAATCAATATAACAGCGAAAAAAACTATGTCACTCATCACGAAATTTTTAAACTACAAGTGTTAGCGGGGTCTTAGATTTTGCACGGGGGTTCCTTTTAGGAATTTTTTTTTTTTTATGTCAGAGGGAGGCAAACGAGCAGGAGGATCAGGGGATGTTAAGTGATCACCGCCGCCCATAGACATCTGCAACACCCGCAGGGTTACAGAAGCGTTGCCGGCCTGTAAAAAAGAAGTTGGGCCCCCGGCTCTCCCACTTACCGGACGGAGCATGACGGTTGATNNTGCTTGCTAAGACGGGATTATGCTAAATTCCCACGGGATCGGGATTTACAGGACGCGAGCATAGCCGCGTGAAACAGCTGCTTGCAGCGGTATTTCCGGACCAATACGACATCTGAATCGAATCCCTTAAAGGCCGGCAACGCTTCTGTGACCCACCGGGTGTGGCAGGTGTCTATAGGCAGCGGTGATCACTCAACATCACGTGACCCGCTTGCTCGTTTGCCTTCCTCTTTCATAAAAAAGCTACTTAGAAAGTGATAATGAGTTAAAGAAAAAGTTGATAATGAGAGGGTTACAAATACAAATTTTACTAATTTTATTTAGAAATGCGTTTGGGTAACCTTTTTTTTCGAAAAATCAAGTTATTCAACTTACAATATCCTAACGAGATTAGAAATAACTTTTGCATCTTCAAATTGCTTCAAATCCTTTAAAGGCCGGCATCGCTTTTGTGACTCCCCGGTTGTTGCAAGTGTCTATGGGCGGCGGTATCACTCAACATCACGTGACCCGCCTGCTCATTTGCCTCCCTCTATCATATAAAAATACAACATTTTAATCTCTTCTCTTGGGCCTTTCTTCATCAACATGTCAGCCGGGAAACGTCCAATGTTGGACAAAGGCCTCCCCCATTGAGCGCCACAAAGACGCCCACACCCATCGCCCTTTAGAGTTCCTCAAAATAAAGATAAATTGTAAAACCTGTTCGTGCTTAAAAATCCACAGCGATTCAGCGCAGTCTTTTGACTGTAATTGAAGAATGGCCAAGAGATAGCTTGATGACATTCTTCATCATTTTTCGCCATGTGCACGAAGAGGTTGACGGCCGAGGGGGCAGCACCTGGTCCCAGCACCATGGTTCGTGTGGAACAGCCGCGGTCCACTGGACAGAAGTACTTTTGTGGTTCGCTAGTTATTGGCACCGACGCGGCTGGCCACAGACTAAAACTGGGGGGAAAATAGCCCACTTTAAATCAGATTCTTCATATAATATCATTAAAAAATCAACAATTCAACTCATAGGTACTTTTTGTCAATCTGAAATGTAATTTTTTATTATTATTATAAATTGTTTTTTATAGGACTGTTTGTACCAAAATAAATGAAAAAAAACTACATATATCATCTATATCTACTAATTTATTCTTTATAAATTAGTAGATATAGATGATATATGTAGATTTTATTTTCATTTATTTTGGTGCAAACTTTACCTCTTTGGAAAAGTTTGTAACGTTGATTGTTTGTTTGTAAGGGTAAATCTACGGAAATATTGTACCGATCTTGAAAGTTATTTGACGATCAGAAAGCTACACTATTCAGGCTGTATTTTAACTAACGAATGAGCGCGGGTCGCGTAGTTTTTATAATAAAGCGTAACAGCTTTTTTGGGCTAGCTTAATCAGTTTGATTTGGTCTTATATATTTATTTATAAAATAGTAATTATATAAAAATTTAAAAAAAAAACGAAACTAGATAAAACAAAGGTCAAACTTACTTTTTGCGTCGGGGGTTAAAACATAACAAAGTACACTCTTGATCAAGTCATCTTCCTAAAAAAATCAGAAATTCAATAGTGTACTGCATGCTTTTTTGCCTGCAGCATAAATGGGCCAGCTCATCCGGGGCAGTACCACACTCCTACAGAAGACCGACGCTTGAATGGCGGTTATCAGCCGCCATGCTCCGTCCGGTGAGTGCGAGAGCCGGAGGCTCAACATCCCCGCCCTCCCCATTTGGGGAGGCCTGGGGCTTTTTAAAGGCCGGCAACGCTTTTGTGACCCCGAGGGTGTTGCAGTTGTCTATGGGCTCTGTGTCTATGGGCTTGTCTATGGGATATGTATCACTTAACATCACGTGACCCGCCTGCTCGTTTACCTCCCTGTTACATAAAAAAAGAATTATCCAAACGATTCATCCGTTTGAGTTCTATGATCCACAGACAGAATGACACACACACACGCGCGCGCATGCGTCAATCCTATAATAACACCCCTTTTTGCGTCGGGGTTAAAAAGGAGCGTACTACTTACTTTACATATGAATCGAACATGCTTTCCCCGGAGAAGAGGATGTGCTCAAGTGGCTTCTGGGGTTCCTGCTGTAGTAGAACATTCGTGTAACCGAGTCCGTAGCGAATCAGCGCGGCGACTAACGCGGCTGACGCACGCGCCGAATTCCCGTCCCATTTCACCACTATTGGTGTGAGTTTCCCCTGGGAATAGGACGCCCGGGGCTTCGCGAGCAGTCCTGTGTTACATACTTCAATTAGCACACGATAGCTTACCTAACGAACTAAACCTTACATACCACTCGTTCAGTATATCTTGGTCTTTGATCAAGAATAATAACTTGTAGTGGTATGGAGCCACT